>VYZS01078554.1:0-23957 GCA_013400695.1 Neodrepanis coruscans | reverse complement strand
CTCGGGCTAAAAGGGAGGAAAGGGGGGAGGGGCGCGGTTTTGTAATCTTCTTAAGTTGTTCTCCTCAGTCGAAACCGGCCAGGAGTTCAAGGCTAAGGGGCCCTCAAGACCACACGCTCCCTTCTAAATACCGTGGAGTCTCTTTGCTGGGCTCTGAGAGAGACAGAGACAAGCACTATTCGCCAGAGCGTCCTTGCCCCAAACGAGGGCCCTGGAAAAAATTTATTTATTTGATTTGTCTGTTTTTGTACTTTGTTTGTCGGGTTTTGGTGTTTGCGCAAAATAAACTGTGATTTTTTTGTGTGTTCTCTTCATTTTTGGGGTGTTTGTGACTTCTCTCAGAGTCTCTGCTCCAGAAATCACTGAATTTGTGGTAAAACCACCACACCTTCCTTCACAAATTAGACCAGAAGACTCTGCTGTAGTTGCTCCCCTAGTGATCGATACTATCCCTTCTTCCCAGCATCCTATGGACCAGTGCATTTTTAAGTGCTAAGTCTATAAAGTATTTTTTGCTATGTAATTGCATTAAATTAATAGGAAATTAAACTTGTTAACAGAGGGGAACCTTTTACTTACGTTGTAAATATTTGCTGGCCCAAAGCTTGTGCTACTTTTAGCTCAGGTCTGTGTGAGCAGACTTCACTCCCATTGGAGAGAGCAGATATTTATCATGAAAGTTTCAGATGAGAAATACCTGCAAAAGAAACAACAAAACCACTGATGTATGTATTGTATGTATGTGCCCTAGGTCAACTATGGACCCATGATGAAATGCAAACTGCTCATGGGACCTTTTTTCTCCTTCCATTGAAGCTTGAGTGAAGTTGCACAGGCATGAAATTGGTGTAGATACAGTGTTTGCTTATTTACCCAGATTATTCAAGGAACAGTGGAAGCAGCCGGCTTTTTATAATTATTAATTAGTTGTCCAACCTGTTTCAGAACAACCCCTCAGACAACAGTAGTAGCAGAAGCAGTGCTAATAGAGGTTTTGCTGCTGTACCTCAGATGGGCATTGCCTCAGTGTAGGGTCACTGCACAGACATGGAGTGAAGGACTCCACTTGTGTCCAAGCCTTTAGCAATATGCCTCTCTGTCAGCATGTTGGTTTTCCAGTCCACTGATGGAATGCACATTGTGCTCAACCTGCTTTGGACAGCATCTCTGAGCATCCTGTTCGCCTCCCAGGCTCTCCTCAGGATGAGAGCTTCTCCTTATATCCAGACTGCACCTCTTATATTTCAGTTTACATTTATTGCCTCTTATCATCTCACTCCACACCACCATGAAGAGCTTGGCTTCATCCCTGACAGAGAGTGTCTCCCCATAGGGATAATAGCTGCTGTCAGGTCTCAATAAAACTTTCTTCTGCAGACTGTCCCAGTGTCCTCAACCTCTCCTCACAGAGCAAATGCTTTAGCCCTGATCATACTGGTGACCCTCTCCTGAAATGTCTCCAGATTTTTGATGTGTTCCTTGTACTGGGGCACTTAAAAATTGATGCATATGGTCTATTGAGTGCTGAGTAGAAGGAGCAGTCACTTTTCCAGGAGCTGTGCTCCTGTTTATGCAGCCCAGAAAACTACTGGCCTTTTCTGCTGCCTTTGGGTAGAAAGGGCAAGAGAAAAATCCTAATTTTGCTCATGCTTAAAGTAGGCACTGATTTTATACTGGTGTGCGGAGGATATTTTTTCAGGACAACACGAAACGACCAATGTGATCTAAGTAAAGTCATTTATTTAGAGCTTCAGACACATTTTTATACTATTTCCAACTTGTTCTCACGATCCTAATTCTATCACTATTGGCAGACACCTCTTACACTATTATCATTGGTTAATAAACTTATGATCACACTTCTACAGATTTTAATTGGTTACATTTTTTTACAACGATGCAGATTTTCATTGGCCCCATAACTTGTGGGCCTTGCAGGCTTGTTTTCTTCTTTGTTTAAGTTTCTCTTGCTTATGCCAAGATCAGTTATCTTCTCTCGCATACCTTTCCCTTGAGAAAATCAGGTCGAACTGACCCAAAACGTGTTATCACCTAATTCTCCCATGAGAAAGGCAGGCTGTGTGAAATGCTTTTCTCATGAGAAGAATAGGCCGCAGTGAATACTCTTTTTTACCAAAATGCTGGGTTGTGCAAATATCCATTATTTTCTAAAAATCTTCCAGCACTGGTGGACCTGTGAGCGGAATTGGACTAGAATAAATATATTTTAGCCTCAGCATGAGCTAAGGAAGAGAGCAACAGGGGGATACAGAAATTTATTTTAAAAAATAGCTAAAATACATTAAAACACAAAACCCAATGAATTTTTAAACTGCTAATTACTAAAACTTCAAGGGATGAAAGTATAGGAGACTGCTATTTATCTGATCCATACAGCTAAATCCAGGTCCCAGCCATACGTTAAGACCTTGATGGGCAGGCATCTTCTCCCTGCCTAGTACAAGACCAAAGACCACAGTGCTGTCAGCGTAAATATTTAACTGCTTATCCATTTTCCTACACTCATGTGACTAATACACAAAACATTACCCATGGGTAATTACCCACACCTCTAGATTTTCTCTAAAGCTCTGCCTTTTGGGGCCCCCATGCTCCCTTGTGGGTCATGTACTGATCTGCATGACTGTACAGAGTCCCTGCTTTTACTGGAGCTGTATCCACCACTGCAAGATGCATAACTGATACAGAAGTTCAGAGATGCAGTGAAATTCTGCCTTTATGAAGACAGTGAGAACCAAAGGAAAATGTTGGTATTCCTTCATCAAACTGAGCTTCCTGTTCAGATCTGTGCTTTCTTCTTCAACTACTTCACACTTATGGTCACAATGCTGCCTGTGAGACACTTGCATGGACTCAAGGTCAGCTGCCCACAGCATCTTTAAGGCCTGGAGGACTGATGCCACCAGTCAGCAGGATACTGACAGGGGCTTTACTGTAATAAGAGGCCTGAAGCAGGGACATATTGCATTTCAGAAAACAAGATTCAAGCAACAAATCCTGAGAATGGAATGGACCTGGAAAGGCTAGCCATTTCTGGTAAGATATCATATTCTTTCCATCTGCAACAAGCTGTTATTGCCACAGCAAAGAAGGTTAATTTCATTTCCAGTGTTTTTTTTCTTCCCCATGAAGCTCTTTGCTCTTTGGGGGTCTGATTAACAGTAGAAGTGCTACAATTCTTTCTACTTTCTTACAACTTGTATTTTCAGCCAAATGTTGTCCATCCAGAAGGTTTACATAAGTATAACAAGAATCCAGATCTCTGTACTGGACCCCTAACTATTAGGGTTTTGCTGATCACAGCTAAAAAGATCTTTTTTGAGAACCCAGTTCTGAAACATTTATGCGTATGAGCAGCTTTCCACAAAAATTCACAAAGGTGATTTTTGAACAGTCCTGGGAATCCAGAGACATCTCAGCTGACTGGAAGCTGAATATTGTCCTGTGTTTTGAGGGCAAGAAGGAAGACGTCAGAAACTACAGGCCAATCAGTCTCACTTCAATGCCTGGTAAAATCATCGGAAAGATTATTCTGAGAAATATTGAAAAACACCCAGGAGACAATGCAATCACTGGTCACAGCCAGCATGGCTTCATGAGAGGGAAGTCCTGTTTGCCGAACCTGATTTCTTTACATGACAGGGTAACCCACCTACTTGATCTAGGAAAGCCAGTAACTATAATCCTTTTGGACATCCTGTCTCTCACAGTATCCTTCTGGACAAAATATCCAATGTACAGCTGGATAATCATATTATGCAATGGAAGAGCAATTGGCTTACAGTTCAGGTATAAAGAGTTATAGTGAATGGGGTAAAATCAGACTGGCATCCATTCACTAGTGAGTTTCTGCAGGGCTCCTTCCTCAGTTCAATGCTTTTCAATGACTTGAAGGGATACTAAGTAAGTTTATAGACAACACTAAGCTGGGAGAGGCTGTTGACTCCCTTGAGGGCAGAGGAGTCCTGCAAAGAGACCTCGACAAATTAGAGGACTGGGAAATCACCAATCACATGAAATTTAAGAAGGGTAAATGCTGGATTCTGCACCTGGGATGGCATAACCCTGGTTGTGTGTACAGACTGGGAAATGAGAGGCTGGAGAGCAGTGCTGCAGAAAGGCACCTGGGGGTCCTGGTCAATGGAAAGTTGAATATGAGTCAGCAGTGCCCTGCCAGCCAGAAGAGCCTGGGAGGCACCAGGAAAACAGCAGCAGACAGTCGAGGGAGGCGATTGTCCTGCTCTGCTCTGCATTGGTGTGGCCTGGCCTTGAATATTGTGTGCAGTTTTGGGCACCACAATATAAGAAAGATATTAAGCTATTGGAGAGTGTCCAAAGGAGGACCTCAAGGATGGTGAAGGGTCTGGTGGTGAAGCATTATGAGGAGTGGCTGAGGTCACTTCGTTTGTTCAGCCAGAAGAAGAGGAGACTGAAGAGGAGATCTCGTTGACGTCTACAACAACCTCACAAGAGGAAGAGCAAGGGCAGACACTGATCTCTTCTCTCTCTGGTGACCAGTGACAGGACTTGAAGAAACAGCATGAAGCTGAGTCAGGGGAGGTTTAGGATAGATATCAGGAAAGGGTTTTTCAGCCAGAGAGTGGTTGAGCACAACAGGCTCCCCAAGGAAGCAGTCACATCACCCAGCTTGTCTGAGTTCAGGAATTGTTTAGACAATGCTGTCAGGCACATGGTGTGATTCTTGAAATGTCCTGTGCAGGGCCAGAAGTTGGACTCAATGATCTTGTTGGGTTCTTCCAACTCAGCATATTCCGTGATTTATTGACTCAGCCATTTGAAGGATCAAATCATGAAATATTTATATTCAAGGAATTTCCCACTTCAGTGCAGCAGCTGTGTCTTTTTGGATCTAGAAAAAGGTTATGGGTCATTCAAGATGAATATTTTGAACTCTTGACAGGGATGAGAATACATTCCCGGACAAGGAGAAAACAAGCACATGGGAGATACTGAATTATTTTAGAGGAGAGACTGGAAAGAGCACAGAGAAAAGTTCAGCTAGCCCTTAGCCTTGGAGTATGTTGTTTAAATATTGCAACTCATACAAAGCCACCAAGTGCAATACTACTTCTCACCCCAAAGATTGTTGTACCAATTTAGTATTTTTTTAAACAGCAAATTTAGAGTTCTCTTCATTTTCGAGTTGGAGCATTTTGATCTCAAAATATTCCCCATGAGACTGCTGGTCTCAAGGAACAGAATACCCCTGGTACACTTCTGCTCCCTTGATTTCAGAAGTTCGAGGGCTAGCAGAAACACCAAGCACTGCAAGAACTGGCCTCAAAGATGGCAAATTTGTCCCTAAGAGCTGACAATTCTGCATCTGGGCAGCACTGAGCTCTTACAGAACAGCACAGTATTCCACTGAACTGACTGCATCTGTCATCGTTGAAAGGCTAAAGGTGGGTTAATGATCACAGAGAGGACAGGATTTTAGCATCTTTCTCTTTGATGCCTGCTCTTCCAAGCAGGAATAACCACATAAATTATAATTAAAATGAACCTGAAGTACTGACGCCCTTCAAGTTCAGTCTAGAGATTAAGTGATTCATTTTTACAGGCTGGATGAACTGCAAGCAGCTTGGCAGGTGTTACTCACATCCTAAAAGCTAGCTTTCAGCACCTGAGTGCAAGCTGAGATGTTGTATTTTAGCCCTGTATGTTAAGACTGATTAGGGAAAGGTGTCTGAAAAAGAGCTTTCTTCCCCTCCCTTTCTTAATAATTCCCCCTTAGTGTTTAACTAACCACTACCAACTACTACTACTACTACTACTACCTACTACTAATTAACTACTTAACTAACTACTAACCACCTCCTACATATTCATTTCTGTACTCCCAGGAGCTCTGGTTGGGTTGGATCAGCATGGTGTGTTGTGGCTTGTAGGAAAATAGCTGAAGCTGCTTATACTTAATGTCTCAATAGCAGCCACATCCAGTCTTGCAGGTTCATCTCCCTTCTGATGTCACTTTCTGAACAGAATTGCTGTAGGTAGGTGCACCATAGTTCTGTCCGCTGTAACGAACGCAAAGAGGGGAATTATTCTGCTCCCCCTGCATTACAGATACCTAGGGCTGTGCTGACAACAGCAATTCGATTGCAGCAGGAGTGTATTTTTGAGGTATCTGCCTTTCCCATGCAAAACCTGCAAAGATTTGTACTGCAAACTGGTCTTAGTGAGCAAGTGAAATTAGGGTGACAGTGATCCCTGAGAGTGCTTCTAACATGTGCCACCTCCTCATGGGCACCTGAAGCAGGCTGGAGCTGGATGAAAGAAACAGCCACTACAGTGTCGGTGGTGTGAGGTGGGTCCTCAGCACTGACCAACTCCACAGACCTGTTCCAACAATGCTACACTGCTTGTTGGTGCAGACAAAATCATGCCCTCCTCTAAAATCCATCCTGGTTATTAACCACAGAGTTTTGAAAATAGCTCAACATTCCTTGAAGCAATTACATAAAGCAACAGGAAAGCTAGGAAATAGTAGCTAAAAAATAATCCTGCACACAGAGAATGAAACTAGGAAATCTAGTTTGGATAAAGGCAGCACAGCCCCAAACTTTCACTGAATTTCAAGCTGCACTTTCATGCAGTTCAGAGAAATGTCTTTTGCTTGCCATCTTCTGACCTCTTCCCAAACCACCCCTACTCCTGACCTACCGCAGTCTTTCATGGCTCTAATCCTTTCAAATCCCCTTGTATTATCCCTGTGCAAGTGCTTGACACTTGAGGGTAATTCTATCCCACTTTAAGATCTCAGAGTGACTTGTCTGAATTTTCCCTGAGGTGCCTGATCTACTTCAGCTAAGGATCATATGCTGAAGAAGAAAAGCTCATGGAAATACTTTAACCACAAAAATTAGGGGTAAACTCTTGCCCTTACTGAAGTTCATAGGGGACTTTCCATCATTTTTTGCCTGACACTTGTGGAGCACTGCTTGCCTTTAGCATCACTGTGAGGAATGAGTATGCAGTCACAAAGTTTTTAGAAGCCTTCAAAACTAAAATGGGAAAGAAATGCATGTTAATCAGTGTTAAAGAAATCTGTCAACATGACATTTATTTTAGAACAAATAAAACCATTTCCCTCCATTCTCCCCAATGGCTAAAACATTTCACTGGAAAGGTGTCAATACTTCTGAAGGATTTTTTCACATAAAGTATCCCTCAGTGTTCACCTGATGTAGTGGTGGTGGTCATAGCATTTTCCTAGGCAGGGAGTCTCCAGCACCTGCTGCAGAGCTGCTGACACCTGCCCTAGGTGGATTTCCCATACAGTCAAAGAAGAGAAATTGATGGGTTTTGCGGAAAGACTCAGCTCATCCTGAAGTGGGGAAGAGATATAGCTTTAGGCAAACATCTGAGTGTGGTCGATGCTTTCTAGAGGTGGAAACTCAGTTGCCTTAACACAGGCGTCTCCCTGAGATGCAGTAGCATATCTTTTGTGGTCCTCAGACATGACCATGGAAAGCTGTGGGTTACCCATAGGTCTGGTACCTGCCGGCCCCATGGGATGCCTGTGCTTAGACACCTATATCTAGGTAAGGGAATGAAGGTGAACTGCACGGTATCTGAGAAGCCAAAGTTCTTCCTGACAGCATCACAAATGGGCAGGGAGCATCACAGGGTATTTTGAAACCTGAACTATAGTAGGACCAGAGCATTTGTTATGGTTTTATCATGTTTAGTATATCAGATGCACAGTGAGCATAAATGCAGGGTAAATAAGCCTGTACTTACTGACAGCCTTCTGAGTGAAACCCAGAGACATTCCAGACATCTCAGCTGTTGCCTTCACAGGGTCAGATAGGGGGCACCATCAATACCTTAGAAATCCCCACTTGTCAGAGGATGACTTTTTAAATAGAGATGTCTCAAAAACAACGCCAAGGACAACAAACACATTAAGGCTGAAGGACAAATGCCAGATGATTGCAGACACAGACTTTCTCTTTTATTTCAGAACCCAAATGCCATAAGGTTTTTTACCAGCTTCAGACTTCAATTATTTGGTTGGGTTTTTTTCTTGACTGGAGAGGAATGATGAAAAACAAGAAATTAGTAATAAAGTTCTGCATCTGTTTGGCAATCAGTTTCTCCTTCTTGCTTTAAGCATGTTCAGCAGCTCTAAATCTCTGCCAATCTAAGAATATTTAGTGAGCAGCAAGGGTGAAATACATTAGATTCTAAATAACTACATTAAAACTGCGATGAAAAAAAACAGAAAGAGAAAACTTCGAAGTTTTAACTCTTGTATGGCCTTGGCGTGTTCCTCTTTGTTTATTGGTATAGTGCCTGCATCACAGAGCAGTAGTACACTGTTCTTTGGAAAGGAGCTAACAAGTATATTCCTGCCCTGTGGTCCTGACAAGCAAAGTCAGAGAAACTGCAAGAAGTGTAAAATTGGTAGAATCAAAGTGACACATAACCGGGAGAAAGATAATCTTTAGGCCAAGCCTGTGGAAGAGAGAGAGAGTAGAATTTTTGTTATTGAATGACCAAGCTGTAGGAAATAGGATATAATGAAAGGTGTTTTCTACCCTCACCTTCTTTATCTCATTAAACAATAACTTTTGTTCTCAGCATCTTTTTCTTCTCTGGTGTTATTTTCCTTTTGGAAGCAAATTGTTCAACTGATTCACAGTCCAAGAGTCAGTTCCTTATATGAATGATGTGTGCACAGAAGGGCTGAGTGGGAGAGGCTCCTCCAGCTCCATGAAGACTCTCAGGATCTGACATTCTTTTCTGACCAGAAAAGAAGAAATATTGAAATCCTGGGAAAAAAATTAAAAATTATGTGTAGCAAATCCAAAGGAAATTAACATTTTAGACTGAGTGATTGGATTCTCTATTTTCCAAATGTCTATTTTGATTTTGACCTTTTAAAAATTTTCCAAATGTTTTTCTTCTCAAATAACTTCACAAATCTTTCAAAAGGAAATGCCATTTCAAATGTTAGAAAGAGAGTCCTTGGGATGCCAGTGTCCAAATATTCCAAATATTCCAACTATTCCCAAACTTTTCTCTTCTCACTAGGCCATACAGGGGTGTGAGAATTTTGTGCAGTGACAGCTCCTTGTCGAGACATTGGTATGGTTAAAGGCAGGGGTTTACCCATGGCATGACTGTGGTGGCCAGGCTGCTGCTGGCTGCTCCCACAAAGGCCAGCCCCAAAAGGATCTGCACCCACGAACTGAGTGGCCTCCCACTCCATACAGAGGGTATGTGTGAGTGAGGTTTTTCCCTAAAGCCATATGAGCTTCCAGCAGCTGTGCCAGCAGTGACAGCTGGAGGTACTTGCGGTCTTCAACAGTCCTGATTTGATCCAGTTTGCTTTTTACTACACCAAGTCCTCTTAAAAGAGAAGTGATGCATCCTGTTCCTTTCAGACATGACCCACCTGTTTACTCAGGGTAGAAATGGGGGCTTCTCTGCTCTCTGTTTACACTGCCTGCCACTGTAAAATTTCAAAGAAAATTGTCAAAGAATAGTCTAGCAGCCTGCAGAACCATGTGGAGCTGCCATGTAAATGTTCTCGGTTCAGTAGATGTTCTCAGGGAAAAGTAGCCACCTGATGGATTTTAATGATAGAAAGAATTTCCAAACTGATTCTAGGACAGGATTTCTTAGCTTTAGGATTTCATCTCAGAATGTTTTTATCCACCTGCCTATCAGAATCAATGATTCTCCAGCTTGCCTCCTCTGAAGCCCAATTCATGACACCTTGAAAGCCTTAAACTGAATCACACCCCATTTCCAGCAACTTCCAGGCTTCCTGAGTTCCCAGAACCGCTCTTCCCTAAATCCTTCCAAGCTGGGCTCCCTTACTCAGTGGTTTTGGTTGCCACAGAGAATTTATGGTCGAACTTTGATGTAAGCTGAGCTCTGCTATCAATAAAAGGAATATTTTACTGCCGCTAGGAAAAAACTCCAACCAAACAAAAAAACCCCAACCCACCAACACACCCTCAAAAACAAAACCAACCAAACAACAAAAACCCCAACCATCAAAACAAAACAAAAAATAACCCACACCAAAAAACTCCCATCAAAACAAAAAAACAAACCAAAGCAAAATTAAAAAAAAATTCCCAACCAACCAAACAAAAAAAGCCAAAACTAAACAAAAAACCCCAAACCACACCAACCAACCAACCAAAACCCAAAAGAAACAAAAAAAAACACAAGAAAATTTTAGGGAAGGGCAGGTAAAGTTGGAAGGTTTTGTGACTTGGAATGCAAGCATAAACATTTAAGGAAATCTCATCCAGTCTTTATTACAATATCTCACCCTTCTGAGCTGGAAAGGACAACAATGATAGAATGAATCTTGTCAAGAGCTACTGGTTCCAAGGTGTTTATTCTCATTTCATCAAACAAGTAAACGCTTGAACTGCTGCAATTTACATTCCAGAAAGCCTATCTCTGCAAGTAAATGGGAGAAATTTAAGTCCACTGAAAGAGGATGAGTCCTTATGGCAATCAGCAGTTTTGTAGCTCATCATCTCTTTTTTCAACTCATAAGACTGTTTTCCCCACAAATGTTTCAACATTCAGGAAATGTGATGGGAAGCCAGAAGCATGCATTCAAACCTGCTGTCACAAATTTTTTTCACACTGAAGTTGTCCTGAAGCCTGACCAACTGTATCATCTTACACAAGCTAGAAGATGGGAGGAGAACTAGACACCTTGCTTCTTAAGATGCTCAATATAACTGCTCAACCTTAACCACATAGTCTGACACACAGAAAAAGAGGGTAAACCTGGCTCCCATTCCTCCATCTGGACAGGAGGAGTGAAGCCAGGCATTTGCCTGTTGCTGCTGGTGGCAAGTGAAAATAATGTCATGCACTTTCACGTTCTTTTGATGAGATCACTGAGAAGAAACTGTCCCACACAGACAATTTCAGATGCTTAGAAACAACTTCTACAGTGGAAGGACCAACATTTTTGCATGAAAAGAACTGAGCTTGTTCCCTTTCCCTGTAGTGGATACACTGCTCCTGATCA
The DNA here is from genome assembly GCA_013400695.1 of Neodrepanis coruscans. NCBI lineage: Eukaryota > Metazoa > Chordata > Aves > Passeriformes > Philepittidae > Neodrepanis > Neodrepanis coruscans. Next base: position 12,901 of record VYZS01078554.1, on the reverse strand, counting down.
CTAGTTATGGCTGTTAAAAACATAGACCTAAGATGGGTCAAGGGATATCATGTATGTTTGATAGTTTTTCAAAGTGTTCTTTCTCTCACTTATTGCTCAGACATTCTTTATTATGCTTATCTTTGCACAAATATTTGAGTTCCTTCTCTGATCTTGTGATTTGGGCCTGATCTCCTGTTTCATCTGTGTCTTCTTCCCTGTTTATACTGTTTTTTTATCAATTTTCTTCTGTCTTTTCTTGCTTTTCATCTATTCAGTAAGTCTTTCATGTATGCATACGTAAGTTCAACAACTTCTTCTTCCTTCTTTTAAGTTTAAGACTCAGCATCATTCTTTCAAATCCAGAGATCTCTCACACAGAAAAGACCTGATATCTGGGAGTTATCACAGTACTCAATTCTTGGAGGCTGTCTACATCTGGAAACTGAACATTTAAAGTAGTTCTATTGGAGGAAATCTTGCTTGACTTCCTGGCAGGTTCCGTTCCTGAAATACCTGGTCCTCTCTGCACTATAAGCATATATACAGGGAATCTGAAAGCCAGATTCACTTTGGGCCACAAATTAATTGGTCATGGGGTCTGATTTTCTTCATCCATGGAAACCCAGACTGATGTGCTGAAGCTGGTGCAGCTGTATGAACTTTTGTTTCTGAATTGATTGATAAATGTCTTTCTTGTTGAGTTATTTTGGACTATCACTTTTTCCCCAGGAAACACTGCCTTAGTTGCTCCTGCCATTTCTTTGCTACAGAACTATAGAGACTGGCAGACTGCCAGAGATGTGTAACACCAAGCAGAAACATCCAGAGAGAGGCTGTGGAGTCTGCTGTTAGTGGTGAAGCAGTGTGGCTACAATGTAATGTGGCTACAGTGTGACACAATGCGAGTCAGCAAAAAATTTGCAAGAAATACACAGAAAAGACTCGAAGAAGCTTCAAAAAATCCCCGACACTCATGTTGATTCCACAGGAGTTTTTGGATCCATTTATGTATGAGCAGGATGTTTGTAGGCTGCACAGAGGATGTGGCAGGGCACGTGACAGCCATGCCTTAACAATGATGGCAGAGAGAGTAAGTTGCTAGCAGGCAAAGTAAGGATGTGTCTCACCCAACAGAAGACAGGTTGTCAGACTGCAGCCTGGATAAGGAAAGAGCGCAGCCCTGGTGGGGTGGGAGTGGTGGGGCACAGGGCAGAAACAAGGCCTGAGGGGCTGCCCCTGGATGTGTAAGACAGCAGGCAAGACAGCATCCCTCCCTAGGACATGGCACGGCACAGCACAGAGACTGGGTACAGCCCAGATGAATGCCAGGGAGACCTGCAGGCTGGTCTGCTGGGACCCTTCATGGTGTTGCATCAAACATTTTGACAACAGCCCTGCAGGAACTTGGCACCATCAGGCTATTTTTTACAGCAGCAACCCCTGTGTGCTTTGTAAGGTGATACTTCACTAACCCTGCAGTATTTGGATTTAAAAGAAAATAAGGGAATCAAAACATCAACCCCTGACTGTGTCTGGAGTGCAGGGCTTGGGATTTTGGTCAGATAATGAGCACAGACTGGCCTAGCACAGGGGACTGCACTGATACACCCCTGTTGAGTACTCCTGGGTTGAGAAGCTGTGGAACAGAACAAAGATGAACTTGTGCCAATGAGATGCCTTCATGGCTTATATGAACCCTGGCTGGCTGCTCCATGGAGGGAACAAACCCTCTACTCTGGGTCTGCCTCCAAATGGGGAAGATGAATCTTGTCCTCTTGCATGCTGGGAGTCAAGTGGTTATCTCTAGCCCAGTTTTACAGGCACGATGTCATTATGTCCCCCATCTTTACAGAGCAAGAAAGGGGAACAAAGCAAACTACCTGGGGAGGAGGGTCAAGCTTTGCCTCTGACCTTCAGAAGTTCAAGAGAATAGAATTACAATAACTGTCCTAAAGATGCACAGGGCTTATCCCTCATCATTCCAGATCCAAAGCTAAAGCTACAGGCCTGTAAACTCCACAAGGTTAAAAACGATGAGGGACATGGTGGGAGGCAGAGAGTACAGAGCTACAGCATATCTGTGCCCTGACACGGGCTTGCAGAATAGCCTGAGGGTCCACTAGTGGGTAAATTAGAGTGGTCTGCAGGTTGCTTTTTTTTGAGCAGTTCTAGATCAAGACAGGACAGCAATGGGAATGGGAAGGACACAAGTGATGATGCATCTCCTTTTAACCCTCTCCTATTCAATTTTATAGAGAACTCAATTGTGCTGGATAACAGGATGTCAGCATGGGGCACAAGACCATGTCAACAAGTGGTGTTTTGAAGGAGTTTGTAGCAAGACTGATCTGACCTGAGCTTGCAGCTTCCTGTCCAGTATCTTGATTTGAAGACACACAGCACTTTGGATGCCAAGTGTTGAATCCAGCACGGTTCCCTAGACCAGACCAGGAGTAGGTTTGCACTGGTCTTCGACTGCTTCCATGCTGTCTGAACTCATATACACCTGTGTTTATGATGTATTATGTATTATTAGGATGATTTTTTGCTCTGTGCTTCTCAAGATCTATATTTATAGATCAAAAATACATCTAATTTTTATATGAAAATTGTTATTTGAAAAACTGATCAAAGTAACAGAGGGCTGTGAGGCTGCAGATGAGGAAAGAATCTCCAGAAGCAGCTGAAAAATCACTTCTTGAGAACATGCTTATGTTAATAGAGTTTCTGTTCAGTCCTGGGCTACATACAGCCACACCTAATCATGACAATCTCTTAATTACTTTTGGACAGCTCTTGCAACATTTGTGCCTAGGTGGCCAAGGAAGCCAATGGCATTCTGGCCTATATCAAGAATAGTGCAGCTAGCAGGACCAGGGAAGTGATTGTCCTCTAACTTGGCACTGGTGAGTCCTCACCTTGAGTCCTGTGTCCAGTTCTGGACCCCTTACTCCAGGAAAGACACTGAGGTGCTGGAGTGAGTCCAGAAAAGGGAATGGAGGTGATGAAGGGTCTAGTGGGTAAGTCCCATGAGAAATGGCTGAGGAAGTGGAATTGTTTAGTCTGGAGAAAAACAGACTCAGAGGAGACCTTATCACTCTCTACAACTACCTGAAAGGAGGTTTTAGCCAGGTGAGGGGCATCGTCTTCCTCCAGCCACTAGTGACAGGATGAGAGGACATAGCTTGAAGCTGAATCAGGAGAGGTTCAGGCTGGACATCAGGAGGAATTTCTTCATGGAAAGAGTCGTTAAACATTGAAATAGACTCCCCAGGGATGCGGTGGAGTCACCATTCCTGGAAGTGTTCAAGAAATGACTGGACGTGGCCTTTGCTGCCATGGTCTAGTTGCGAAGGGGGTGATCAGTCAAAGGTTGGACTCAGTGATCTCAGAGGTCTTTTCCAATGTCGTTGGTTCTCTGATTCCGTGATCCCTGACCATTTTCCCATTCTTCTGGTTTACAACTACTGATCAAAAGCTTGGATTTGTATTTGTTATGTAAGACCAGAAAACAATAAATCGCTCATGGATTGGTGGTCACATCCCAGTTACCATTACATTTTATCCTTCTTGCTGTTTTATCCAAACCACAAAGACGAGCAAGTTTTTCCCTAAGCCTGAAAGAGACAATATGGCAACTGTGCTGCCTATTAGCACAAAACTAGGTACAGGAATTGCAATGGATATGGCTATAGGAGGTAGTGTGGTGGCATCTGATGTGGATTTCTGCACATTCAATACAATATATGGAGCATATGGTCTCAGAGTTACTCTGGAAGTCTGTTTAAGCTGTTATTCATCAAGACGGTACTTCATTTTACTAGATTGATCCATGCTTTCTTTTCTACATTGCAAAGTCCTTTCATGCCAGGAGTTAGTTCTTATGGTAACTTAATGCCTAGAAAGAGCTCTCTGGGATTGTATAGAATGAAGCTATAAATGCTGGATCAGGACTTAAAGTCACAGCTTAAATTAAATACAGATTTGAGCTTGACCTTAGCTGTGGCAACAGTGCCTGGCAGAGGAATTACACAAGCATATTGCTGGAGGGAAACAACATTTTTTGTGCAAGAGAGAGGTCGAGGGTGTTCATAAAATTCAGTTTTGGGGATCTGACCCAGAAATAAGAGAGGAATCACTTGACAGATTTTCTAAAAGACAGTCAAGACTACCTTGATGCCTCACTTAATACTACTATCTGTCCTTAAACGACATATCCTTAAAGCTATGTTTCTGGTGTAAGAATAGCCTGTGTGATCAAGATTTAAGTAAGTGAAAGAAATTCTGGACCCCAATAGTATCATTCACACTTTGGCATCACTTTTTACCTGGGAGAAGGCAAAGCATGCTGAAGTCAGTGTGGCTTGTGCCTTGGATAAGTTAAGCCCCTTTATCTCAGAGTTGTTTCCTCTTCTGTCAAGTACGGAGCAGCTCTGAAGTGACTGGCTATATGTGGATTTTGGAAACAGTGAAAAGAACTGTCAGGCTTGGCTGACTAGACCCTGTACAGGGTGTTAGAAACTAGAGTGCAAGTGCAAATGCCCAGTAGAGCTCCAGAATGCTGGATGGATGTGTGAGAGCCAGAGTTGAAGCATGAGCAGTGCCTGAACGAAAGGGCCAATGTTACACAGTGGGAATGTACTTTCAGTTCAATTCATTTTATAGCACTTGATCACTGGTCAGAATTCAAAGTTAGCTACTGTGCCTCCAGACCTTGCAAAGTGGATACATGCTGAGCAATGCACTAGTGCCCATGCTGAAGGTATGATCTGCAGAGAATAGCATTGCCCAGGAGGAACCAGGCAAAGAAGCCTCCTTGTGTGTCATCTGCTTGGGGCAGGAGGGCTGCATGGGCACAAACTGTACTGCAGCTTTAGACAAAGCCCCACTCTCCTTTCATTCCTTTCCAAACTTAAATTTTTCACAGCGCTATACAAGCAGTGTTGGTCTTCAATGCACCAACAGGGCAACAGGCAAAGGAACCTTAGTTATGACCAGGCATCCTTCCAGGGAAGAAGAAAATGAATAACTGTGGCTCCAAAAGTTGGGAGGGCTGTGGTAAACAGCAATTTCCAAACCTTAGTAGAACACCTTCCTTCTTATAACACACATAGAATTACAGGGAACTTATTGTGTTTGGTAATTGATCAAGCTGTTCAAAATTTTAAGAGAAAACATCATTTGCAATGTCAGTGAAAAACATTTATAAAAGTGCTGATGAGTATGATTTTAATCCCATATAAAATTGTGGTGAGAAAACAGAAATTTCTATTGGATTATCTCCAAAGTAAACTTACTTTTTTGTTGGTATTAATCCACCCTGAATAGCTTCTGGTCTGATTGCCAATAATGTGAAAAGGCACACCAGGCCAATCATGCATGATGTTTTTTCCAGGTAGCTTTTCACATGAAAGGACAAAAGGAAATTAAAACTGGAAAAATAATAAAAAAATTCTTGATACTGATTGGTCTTCCCTGATCACTTTAAGACTTCCACAGTTCTGGAGAAGGTAGTAACAACTGAATGGTCCTATATCGGGAGACAGTTATGTTTCACAAGCAAGACCTAATACTGCCAAACCCTTAAAGAGATAGAAATTTTGAAGGACAGTTTAAGTTTCTGGTTTGATTTCTTTTCTTTGGAGGGAGTGGTGGGGTGTAGATTAAGCTTCAGCTGAGTTTTTGCAGGATGATGTAAAACTAAATATAACCAGAGAGTAAATTCCAAGAAAAGTTTTGATCTGGCTTCCATTTTTGTTCTCCTAAGTCAAGAAATGAGATTTCCAAGGGAACATCTACATAGATCATGATTGGTTTAGCCTAGAGAAGAGGAGACTGAGGGAGAAACTCGTAGCAGGCTATGGCTCCCCTGTGAGAGGAAGCAGAGAGGTAGGCTCTGATCTTTCTCTCTGATGAGCTGCTATAAGATCCAAGCAAATGACATGGAACTGTGTCAAAGGAAGTTAGGAAAAGGTTTTTCACACAGAGGATGGCTGGGTACTGGAATAGCCTCTGCAGGGACAGGGTCACAGCACCAAACCTGCCAGGGTTCAAGAAGCATTACAAGAAGCATTTGGACAATGTTCTCAGGCACATGATGTGATTCTTGGGGTTGTCCTGTGCAGGGTGAGGATCTGGACTCAATCAGTGATCCTTGTGGGTCCTTTCCAACACAGGTTATGCTGTGATTCAGTGATGATTCTATAACAGACCACAGCATGGTACAGACATATGTAAGCTTGCCTTGAGCAAGGTGACTCAAGTACCAGAAATAGTATGACTGTTGCACAATGACTGTTTGCCGTTAATTGCTTTGCTGATGCCTGACTCAGCTGAGATGAAAGGGGCTGTATCCCATTTCCTCACAGGCTGTGAGACAAACATACTCCACTTCAGTCCCATTAGCCTCTTCCCTGAAAGCAGAGGGCAGTGTGCAGACATCAGACCATGCAAAGGTCCTTGGGAAGGGCTGTAATTACAGGATGCAAAGACACAGCAGTCAAGTTCTTTACCACTAGAACTGTTGTTTTGCCTAGCTCATCTGAACCTTTGAATATTGATCATCACCTCTCATTTTTTGTGGCATTCACATTAGAAACAGCATTGTTTAACTCACTAAATTATGAGTCCCACTTAATGATGCGAAAACTCCATTTGCAAAGAAATTATGTTTCGGGTATCTAAAGCAAAGATGAAGAAAGTACACAAAACAAAATACACTCAGCTTTTCCATATTTAAATTTGTCTCATTTTATGCTTTGGATATGAAAAGAAAACTTGGAGGAGTTCAGATTGGAAATGACAGTGCTCTTTGGAATCACAAATTACATTTTGTTACAGGAGCAGCAGAGACACATTATCAGCAGGGTGTGTCTATAGTTTGTTGACATGTACAGCGTTTTGGAATCATGTACATTTGAATACAAATACTCACTTTAATCACATTATGTTATCAAGGGTTTTCGTGCTGGGATCTGACCTTTTCCATGTTAGAGTTCTGTGTTCCCTTGCACTGAAATGGCTTGTAAACACTTTCAGCTGCCCTCAGGGGTGGAGCTGATGATTCTGCACATTGGTGGATAGAAGATCTATGAAAAGTCATGCAGCTCTCTAGCTCTTTGACTGCAGGCACCTCTTTCCCTTAAATTTATTTCTTCTTCTATGTGTGCAATGTATTAGTTTTTCTTCAATCTCCATTTGCAATGGATTTCCTGTGAAGAAAAAACAGAGTTGGGAAAAAATCTCTTTCATAATACCTGTTAGAACATCTCTCTACAATGCAAGCTGTATCCACTTCAAATCCTTAGGAAAAAGAATTAAATTTATCAGGTGAAACCACAGGTGTTTCTCTTATTATTTAAATTATTATTCTTGCAACAAAAGCTGAGAGAGAAGGATGTGCAAAGCTGCAACTCAGATTTGGCCTTTTAATTAGCGTACATGTGCAGGGAGCACATTGGTTACTGGTCTCTGTGGTTGTTTCATATTTTTCACACACCACGTGCAGCATTAAAGCTAATATTGGAAAGAGTACAACACAGTGACGCATTTGATAATTTAATATGATTTATCTTCAGCATTTGTGTTGTGATATCCATTAAAACATGCATTTGGACTAGGGCTGTCCAAGCAGTGGGCACTGTGAGAGTCCCAACTCTGATTCAGGAAGAGACAAAGATTCAGAAAGTCAGTTATGTGATGAGATTAGCTATCAGCGATGCGCTCTAAAGGTAGCAACTCACAATAAATGAAGGTGATGAAATACCTTCAACAGTCCACACATCTGGCATGGTAATGAATGATCACAAAATTAGCAGGGAAAACCCAAGCAAAAAATTATCTCAAGATCATCTCTCATTGAGAACGTTTTCTTAGTAATAGATGGGACAGCAAATGCCAAAATCTGTCAGAAGCAGCAAAAACACCTACCTCAGCTTTCTAAGTCTGGCTGAATGCAAACCAGCCTTCATCATATTCCCTCAGTATGGCAGAAGAGTCTGATAACAAAAAAGATGAAATCCAAGTGTTCCTAAACTACTTGAAATGTGAAATTGCTTCAGAGATTTCTAAAGAAGGCTATGGGAGAAAAAAAATCCTTGATAAAAATTGTCTTCTTTCTCTCAAACTATGGCAATAGTCAAATTGATTTGCCTTGCTAAATCTCTGAGGGATCCTGAATCAGCAAAACCCACATCTACGGTTTTCTTGGACAATTAGGCAAAGTTTGGGTCAGGAAAAACCAGGGCTTTTGGATCTTGTCCTTGGGGTTGGCTGGTGATCAGGGCTGAGATGTGAGTTCTAGGAGGGATGACAGACCACACATACCAGATGCCAGTAGTCACAGCATAGTGCCCAGCATCTTGCAGCAAACTTCAGACCTTCAGCAGGTAAAAACAGAAGCCAAAAAAACCCTACCACATGCCTCAGGAAAGCAGAAGCCAAGATCAAAATTACCATCAGTGTTCTTAGTCCGTGTAACAACAAAGAATTTACAAAGTTAAAATAGAGATGGGCATTTCACCTTTCTCCAGAGCTGAAAGGAAAGATACTAATTTGCAGTTCCTTATACCTCTGAAGTGACTATGCCCCAGGATGAACAGGTAAAACTGACACAGCAAATGTTGAAATGAAAACTTTGTAGTCACAGAAAGCTGCTTCTCAGTCACATTTAGGTGTCAGATTGTGACTTTCCCAGACTTGTCAGTAGTACGAAAAAATGGCATGCTCAACCACACCTTAGCAGTGAGGAAAGTGCAAAGCTCCCTGCATTGCTTGGTAAAACCTTCAACTCTGCTGTCCAGAAAACACTAAGGCTTCATTTGGAGAGGCTTAGCAAAAGGTAATCTCTCACTCTGGGCTCTCCTGCCTAACTGGATATTAACAGCAATAGATAAGATGTGCTCTTTCCTGTGTGAGACTCACTAAAGGCTGAAACCAATTCTGTCCAAAAGTTCCAGAGTCAAAACTTGGCTGGACAGTGAAGTGACAACCTTTGTCACAAAGCTTTGGCTTCCTTCCCATACAGCTGTTGAATACTTTCTTTCCAGCTATAAAATGTAAGGTTCTAGTTTTACTAGCTGGAAAATGCCATCAGGATTTTATCCAGAGATTTTGCTTGCAGTTCTGCCTTGTTAAAAGTTTGATTTGTTTTTCACATCAGGAGACCTTGTTCTAACACAGGTTTAAAGAGCAGCTAGGCTGTCAGCAGTATTCAAAACTATTTTTCCAACTTAACATGTGCTAAAAGGACTGACTTCCCCAATCCCTTCCCAGTGCCTGGAAGAATTCTGCTGCTCGAGTTAGAATGGGAGAAGACTGTGGTAGAGTGAACGAACAAGCGCTCAACCTACTCTTCTTGCAACATCGTATCACCAATATGTTGCGGGCTTGTGTCACTAACTGACTACAACTCTGGAATATATACAGTCACTTTAAAAAAGAATATTTTATGGCTTTTGCTTTTAAAGAATCTGCAAATGGCCTGGATATCCAGAAGAACAGATGCAGAGGCTCATCAGTAGCTTGAAAGCAAGGATCTACAACTGGCAGGCAGAGCTGTGAGAAGTTAACGTAATGCAAAACCAACATATTTTCCATGTCAAACCTCTCTGTTAAGTAGAACACGGGTGCATGGATTTTTTAAGCATTAAATAGTCTCCAAATCCCATTCCATCTCCCAGAGAAGGGGAAATGTACACAGGCCAAATGCTGGGTAAGATGGAGGAGATGGAACTGGTGACTTGCTGCCTGGTTACAAGGAGACCTTCACACCCTGGGTGATCACAAATATTGAGTGCATGCTTTTGAAAGTCTTATCTGGCAGATACAGGCCATGGGACTGATATGAGACTGACTGAAGCATGTGTGTTAGTGCCAACATGTAGCGCCATCTAATTGCACATTTCAGTTACTTTTGGTGTAGCACATTTGATCAGTCCTGCCTTATCCTCCACACCCCAAAGTACACAAAACTGCTCCTGTAGGCTGAAATGTATCTGAATGGTATTGCCTTGCATGGCCCAGCCAGTGACACTATCCAGCTGATGTGACTGGAGAAAGTCGCTTGAAGGAGAGTTTCCATTATAAGATAAGAACCAGTTACACAAATGGAGGCTATCTGACATGACCTCACTATGCATTTCTAGGGAAGTATGGCAGCCCCATTTCCTGAAGAGGCAGAAGCAACAGAAGTGTCATTCAAGTTAGCTGGTCCCAAACCTGCTAGCATAGCAACACGTCAAATCCAAGCTACCATCCACACTGGGCACAAATCCTCCTGGCTTTGCCTTTCCTATATGTCCCCCAGCCTGTCAGAAAAACTCAGCCTGTTTGCTGAAGCTGCCTGCAACACTGCCTGCAAGCTGACTTGCACTATCCCGAACCTTCTATTTTCCTTAGATGAATGGGCTTGACAGCTCTTCAGTCTGACAGCTCATTCTCCCATGGCTTTAATGAAGCCTGTAATTGTCTTGGACTACAGTAGTTAATCTTGGACTATAGAAGCAGCCAGGAAATTGAACAGGAAAAGAAAAGGTCTTTATATTTGCCATCATATTGACTGCCCTTCCTCAATCATGCTCTCTTCTCCCGCAGAGTGTCACTTGTAACTTTATTCCACTTCTCTCCTTATGGGCTCCAGACACCTCCTAGTCCTCCCACAGAGTTCTACATGGTTTCCCTTCCCCTGCCTCTCCATAATGCCAAATTTCCCCTACTCCTTTTTCCAGTGGTACCAGACACCATCTCCCTTCCAGCCTGGTCCACTCTCTTCCTAGCACAGCCCTAGTCCAGGGCATGCAGCGGCAGCAAGGTGCCAGTGCAGGGTGCCTGAAGAGCCAGGTCAGCCAAATGGAGAGTTGTCAGTCTGAGTACATTTTCAAATTGCTTTAATTTTTCAGTCTGACTGAACCACGCAGACACAGCTTCACAACACGGAAGACTCATTCTGTTAAGAAAGCAGCAGCTCAAGGAAGGCCAGCAGCCGTTCCAAGAACAGAAAACAGTTTCAGCAAAGTGAAGCCAGCTACTAAGGCTCAGTACAGCACTGCACAGGCAATTTGAGTTAGAGAAGTGATTAAGTGCTCTGCCTTGTCAAAGCCTCAAACTGTACCACTTCAGAACAGCAAAAAAAGATGCCTCAGCAAAATGGAGCCAACTCTCTTTTACAAAACTTCTGACTTTTGCATAAAGTCTCAGACAGATGCTGCAAACTATAAGGGCATATATGACTGCCTGTTGATATCAATGTGTTTATATGTTGAGCACATTCCCTCATAAGATTTGCTTGCCTTGAGATTAATTTTATAGGTGAGAACTTCTCACAGGAAAGACAAGTTTTGATTCTTTTTGAAGCAGTTTATCAGAATAGAAAAAGTAATTTCTCATGCAAGGCCAGCTCTCAAGCTGTCTTTTACTCCACTTGTGTTAGCAAAACACGGGCAATTCTGTGTCAAGTTTGTGGCTGCCTTTCATCAAAAGCCATCAGGAAGGCAGCTGTGGCAGTGCTGAGGCATAGGTTGGTAGGCAGAGCTGAGCAGTGGGGTCTCTTCTGCCATCAGAGGCTGCAAAGCTTTCATGGTGGGCTGGTAGGCTACTGGTCTTGTTGCTGTTTTTTGTCTGGGAAGTGCTGGTTTCTGCTTCTTTCCCAAGGGGATACTGTTGTATTTTGCAGGGCATGACACTATTTTAAGGAATTCTGCAGATTTCTTTGTTGAATTAGACCCTGTCAATCTCAGTGCTGAGACCTGTGGATGGTAGTTTGCTCGGCCACACTGAACTCAGCTGTAACTATTGCAAATGCACTGAGATATTACTTGGTGACACAGGACTAAGGAGATCTCCAACACATCTACCAGACTAATATGGCTGCTGCAGGTGCCTAATTTTTATTTTCTCTTCTGGGCCCCTTGCATAGTAACAATGTAATAGAAATATCCTTGGGAAGGGGGATGGGTCCAAATCTCAGGCCAGCTGTTTTGCATTATAAACTCCCTCGCTTTCAGAGCAAGTAGTTCTATGGAGGCTTTGAGATGAAAGGTGCTGGCTGAGCTGCCAGGTGCAGAGTTATTTCTGTTTGAGTGACTTCAAAGAACAGAGACAAACTGGGAGTCAACGAGAGAGTGTGGAGAGGGGCTTAACTAGCTCTGACACTTGGCAATGCATTTCAGGGGCAGCATCATGTACAAGTCCGGCAGTACAAGGCAGACAGTTTTTTGCTCTTGTCCCATGAAGAACTTGTGCAAGTGATGCGGTGATGGTTACTAGGGTGTCCTGTTGGTGTCCCTGAGGCTTACAAGGATCCCTGGGCTCACACCTCAGTATGGAAGTACCAGCCATCTGGCAGACCAGGAACAGAACACACTTGATAACAAGGCCTTTCCATACCTGCCCTGTTTCACTTTGGTGAGTGAGGTGAACTCTATATCTGCATGTTAAAATCATGAGTATGGTCTTTGCATGCAGAGCAGTGACACCACAGGCTGGAGCTGCTCCATACAAAGCAGAGTTGGAACAAACCACTGGGCCCTAGTTTCACCAGTTCCCATAAGGATGTTGTTTTGCAGTTCTCCATCTGAACAGTTGCCCTGTTAATATTCCCAGTAAAACTGAGAGGAGGACTTACTTTTAGGGGCAGCAGAGAGCTGGTTTCCTTCAATTTCAGTTTGCTATCTGCTGAGGTGCTCTGGGATAGGGGTGTACAGGGAAGCAAAGCTAGCCCCAGTGAATCTGCCAGCAGGGGCTGAGCTGTGGCTGATGCTGAAACCAACTCAGTGAGATGCTCCTCACCTCCACCAGCCTTGACCAGGGAACTCCTCGGCTCTGAAGGCCTGCACTGCTCCTTGGGCATTATTGCCTGGTGTTACAGGTGATGGTTTTGTGTTTCCTGAGTAATTTGCCGTTGTAGGTTGGAAAGGATAAA
>VYZS01078552.1:2422-23219 GCA_013400695.1 Neodrepanis coruscans | reverse complement strand
AAAATTTTTACTTCTTTATACATCTGGTGTCTCTTAATTTTTAAAATCACAAATTGTCTAATCCAGGACAAAATCATATCCTATAGTACATAGTGCTTACATAGTACAACATGCCTTTAGTAAACTAAATAATGCTACTCTGATCCTAATGTTCTTGTATTATGGACTGTATAGTAAGTATACAGAATTACAGTTAATGTAAAACTGATATAGTGCAAATATGAATTTTGGTTTAGAATATGTAATTTTCTTTTCAAACACATATTTACTTTGAAATCTTAGGACAAAATCATATGGAAAATTTGATCCACCTTGACAGGAAAAATTCCTCATATTATTATAACTTAATGATCAGGAAAGACGACATAAGAGTTTAAATTACACAGAAAGAATATTAACTTACTTTTTTCTGCTATACTTATAACATTGATTTAAAAGAACCTCTCAAAAGAGATTTTTTGCACATCTGTTTAGTGTCTTTATTATGTAACTAGTCAGACGTGACCTAGTCTTACACTCAAATCATAGTTCCTGAAAATGGACTAAAATTCAGTTATGAATTTTATTGCACAAGTTCACACTACAGCTAAGTTCCAAATTATGTGTTCAATTTGGTACAGCATATTTTGCCATTGTAGCCCACTGAATATTGTTTAACATCTAATATGCAGTCAGAAAATGCCTTTGCCCTACTGAGCAAGATGTAACAATAATGAGATTCAACAACAGCACACTAATGCCAGATGATTATGTGACCTGAGGTTTACAGCATATGGTTGTGCCACAATGAAAAGGAAGCTCTACATCATGGTATTGTATATATGCATGAATCAGTATCTTCTTCTTAAAATCAGGGATTGCATTCTGGGAATGAGTGAAGCAATGCAAGACAGCAGAACAACAGGCATTTTTTAAAAAGCAAACTTTACTATAAAGAAAGATATAACCAAGATTAAGAGATAAATACATTACTTTTAAAAGACACATTTAGATACAAGTGCACAGGGAAAGAAGAAAATTATCAAACATTACAGAGACAACTAAGGGTTTTGAAATAACTTGAATACTGAATATCGGCATGCCAAAGGAAATTTGCAATGGTTAAATGATTTTTTTTTTTTAATCTCACCTCAGGAATGAATAAAAGAAGCTGAAAATATGTAGAGTTTAAATGAGGTATTATCTGCTGCATCACTGCAATTAAATGAGTGCAGTTCAGATACAAGGGAACAAGTGTGCTTTCAGGCAAATACCAGCAGATCAAGACATCATTTACTGTCATGAAGTAAAACAGTAGACAAGACCAAAAAACCCTACACCTTGTATTGTGTGTATATATATACACATATAGACATATCCATGTATGTGTGTCTATATAAATATATACATGGATATATGTATACTATGTGTACTCATAGGTATACTACCAGCTTGAAAAATTCCATTGTGAGTACACAAAAGTGTAATATTAGAAGTTATTATTTTGAACATTTCCATTTTCTTAAAAAAAAAAAATTGGATTTAAAACTGCTGACCCAGTCTATTAAAACATATAAGATACATCAAACATGAAAAAAATACTATATGCTGTCAAGACACAAATACCTGATAAAAGATATGTAGAAAGAAAATAATTATCTGAATAAGTGAATAAGAGTTTTTCAACCCCAGCCTATGCAAAAAATGCAAATACCAGTACAGAAATCCTCATCTGGGTCAAGCCTCTACCAGCAAATGGGTTCTACTGACTGTGGAGTTCCTAGTAATTATCCAACAAAAATAACATATGTCAGCAAAACGACTTTACTTTTTGAATTATATAAGCTAGCAGCTTTTCTTCTTATATAAAAAATAACTTTTCAGAGAGTAGTGGAATTAATGACAAAAATTTTTTTAAGGTGTGCCTTTTATTCCCTGGACTCAGGTTCTCTGCCATATCTTTTTCTTCCCTTATTCCCACCATACAAATAGCAGGAAACAGCCTGTGGTATGGCTGGCCTATGGTTATATATTATCTAATCTTTACATTTTGTTACTGCTCAAAAAAAAAAAAAAAAAAGAAATACTTAATGGCTGATTTTTTTCTTACATTTTCATTAATGAGAGCTACTAGATGAGACTCCTCCACTATGCTGAAAATTCTCACAAATTTGCAGGATCCTAAAATCTTTTGCCTTTCTCTCAAAATTGGTGGAAATTGATCGGATTAATATGTTTTAGAGGTTATAGATAGAGAACAAATTAGACAAATTTTTTCACAATTGCAGGATTTGAGAACAAGCTTTGAATTTTTAACCAAATGTGCTCTTAGACTTAAATGGTAACATTCTTCTGTCCTTAGACATCAAAACCACAAAATATCCACCTTAAAGTTAATCCTCTAGACTATCATTGCAGTAGATGGGAAGAATTAGTGATTTAAAGTGAGCTAGGGTTTACCTCACAGTGAAGCAGGAAAATGTGTGTCCTTCAGCTAGGAATGCTTTTCTCATTTACTGACTCAGCAATGTTTTCCTCTACAATTTATCAGTTACAAGGTTGATTGGTGTAAAATACATAATTTATTTTTAATTTAATAGGTAAGATATGCATATTTTAAATTTAAAACAATGATAGTCAATACTCTTAGGTGGCAAATATTACTGTCTGCTATACCATGTGCTTTCAATTTCTTAATTTACATTTATTTCAATATGACATTTCTACCTTACTTCTACACCTACTTCTAACAGTTCTGGGAACATTTGGACAGGTTGTATGTGATATTTAAGTAATTTTCTCCTTGTCTTTCCCATATCTCATGTTCAACTATTAATCATACCTCTCCTCTCCATGCTTGCCTCTATTCCAAGCTTCAGTATTTACACTTAAATCTTGTTACTATTTTTTATCTTCACTTTACTTTGCTATTCATACGCGCATCATAAGAGATAGGATATGACACTTATGTTCTTTAAATTCTTGATCATACTTTTTTGACCACAACAGCATGATACTTGCTATTTGTCATTTTCTTCCACAACCCACCCTATATACACAGTCTGATCACAGTGAACAAACTCAAAAGAGATGATCCAGATGATTCTTGTTAAATTAAATACAGAATTAATGTACAGTCCCTTGAAATGATATTTTTAACAGAGCATAACAAAAACTTACAAGACAAATTCTTTATCATAACTAAACCTAATGTAGATACTTTTGTCTTGAATATAGGTCATGAACCAACCCAACAACATAATCACAATACTTTTTTACAAGATCTCTGCATCAAATACTGCTTTTCGTTTCCATCCTTCCCAAATCTTAATAGAAATGTTCTGTTCAACAAGAAATACTATATGGAATATTATAGTTTGATTAACCTAAGTTAATAATGAGTAATGACTAAAGCAGTTATAATGGAAGGTGTTACAGTGAACATTAGATGGAATGGCTCCTATTGCTGTTAATTTTAACTAACTGGTCAGCACTTCTAAATTCAGTTGAAGAGTTTTTTTCATCTTGTCAATCACACTAACAGCACTCAATCAACTAAAATAACTGTGAAGACATGAACTATCTGGGACAGAAGGAAGGACAACTTATTTCCTGTGGATATAATGAAGAATTTTCACTGGAACATAACAAAGGAAACATTTTAGAAGGATCACACATGGATCAAGACAGGAAAAAAATATTTCTATTTTTCTAAGAATGAAAATGAAAGCTGAAATGCAGCTGTGCAAAAATATGCAAGCAAGTGACATGCAGTAAGAGCAAATCCATAGTGCTCACAGTAAACACTGTGAACAGTTCCACCTTGCTTTTGGAGTGACTGCAGAGATGTAGCATTGTGCTCACTTCCTGCCTTAATTATACAGTGGGAGCAACAGTAATTAAGGATGCTATTATATTGTCCTGGTTTTGACCCTAGGGGGCGTAACAGTGATGAGAGAAAAGCCAACAGAAAACCAAAAAAAAAGGACACACTCAAAACCCCCCCACACACACACAAACCAACAATAGAAACGCCAAATTAAGCTCTTCTGAGGCCAGCGGCTGGGGTGAGAAAGGAAGCTAGGATGGCGCTGGGTCCTCACTGGTTTTCCTGAAAAACACCGAAAAATTAAAGGACCCAGGGAGATCCCCCTCCCTTTTTCCCAGGGAAGAGATACCACAACTGATAGAAGTATGTGGTCTTCAGCCCTTGCCACTGCCACTGGAAGCTGCTACGCCACCTGTGCCACTGAAAAAACACCGCGCAGAGAGGAGCAGGGATGCTATTCCAACAGCTGACGAGCCCAAAAGAGAAGATGGCCTCCGGGATCGCCATTTTTATGGGGAGCCAATCACGCACAATATCAGAGTCCCTCCCGGCCACAGGTCGCCTCCAGATTGGATAAGTGGTGCCCGGGAACCATCCCCTGCTAGATCTCGCCATGACACAAAATGGCGGCACTCTGCCATGTGGCCAGGGGCCCAGTGGGGGAATAGGGGCCACCCACAGGCACCACAGGGTGCTCTGGGGGCCCCAATACTGACACCGGGCTGCCCTCAACCTGTGCTAGTGGTAGCCACTTGCGGCAGGGAGGTTCCCATGCCGCAAAGGGCCACTGACACTCACTGCCCAGCGCCACACCTCACGCGCTGCAGCAAAACCCACTATGCTTGCATGCAGCGCCAAGAACAACCAAGCCAAGCCTGCCGGCATTCAGCAGCGATCCCCCGCCATGGCCAGCTGCTAGGGCGACGCCGCAATCACGGCAGCCGCATCGCCATCAGTGGCAGCAGGGCTGCACCCACAGGGCAGATCGGCAGGAAGGCAGCGGGCACCCCTGCTGACCCAGGGAAGAGATGGAGGCACCCCCTGCCCCGTGGCCAACGACCACGAGGCACTCTGCCAGGCATCCCACGGTCCCCACACCGCCATTGTGGGCCGTGCCCGCAGGGTGAGCCAAACGGGAGGCAGTGATCACCCCCCCTTCCCCCACCAGCCTGCGAGGTGGAATGGGGCCATCCTCTTGCCACCACGGGGCAAACCCATGGCATGGCACAGTCCCCCCAGCCCAACGCCGGTGGGGCCATGCTCACGGCTGCCACCAGCCCAGCACTGTCGGCCACGAGATGGGACGGCCCCACCCCATGTGGCGAACTAGGGACAGACCGCGGCCACAGTATCATGACATCTTCTGTGGCAGTGGGGCTGCGCCCACAGGGCGGACTGACAGTGGGGAGAGGCAGCAGTCGCCCTCTGCCAGCCCGTCTCCCCTCTCCCCTTCCCAGAAATCCCCTAGAAACCCTCAAAAAAAACCCCAAAAGCCCCCTCCCCATCCCCCAGGAGAGAGGGAAAAAAAAAACGGGGAAAAGGGAACACAGTTTTAACTCCAGGAACTTGGTTCTCACCCCATAACGTATATCCGTTGCTATTCTCTTAACCTGGAATTGATAAACTGGATTAAAATCACTTTCCATAGCTCCAACAGTAAATCATTGACAGAATTTTGCAACCACAACTCTAATGATTTTTAATTATTTGAAAATACCATGGAGTCTGTTCTACCTGATTGCCCTGTTTCTTTTTACACTGCTTTTCCTGCCTCAGGAATATTCAAAACAGAATAGTAAGAAAACACGATCATCTCTATATAGTCTATTGCCCTCAATTGCAATAGATTTGGATTGGTTCTAACATTATAAACTGAAAGGTTTTTCCTTTCTTTAATTCCAGTTGTATTAAACAAATTATTATCCAGTGGAAAGAAACTGCTAGAATTTAACGATATGAGTATTCATTTTTTAAAATTTTTGGCTCTGATTACTTCTTCCCCTCCAAGTAGTGCAAAAACAGCAGTCTATCTAAGCTGAGTCTGCTTTATGCACTTACAGATGCAAAGTGTAACACTGCTTTCAGTTAATAAAGCATAAAGCATATTTTCATGTGAATATTAGAGGGAATCATCACCTTTTTGGCTTACATTTCATGCCACATTTCTGATCATCAAAGACACTGAATTCAGAGATTACTCAGCCTAAAACCAACAGTGCTTTTGGCAGTGTTGGAATGCTTGGATGATTTTAGATCTCACTTTTCAAAATAATCCATTAGAGTCCAATTTTGTTGTGACTCCAAGGTGTGTCTTGAAGCTCATATTTCTTATCTAGGGGCACCAATAAAATGAATATTCCCTTTTCTAACCTAGGCTTTTAGCCAAAATGTAAAGGCAAGCTGATTGTTTCTGTTACCAAGGAGAAGCTGTTGATGGTGTCCAACATCTGTGAAGCAGCCCTATTTCTGTTAAAGCAGTTCACAGCATTGCTTTTCCTGAACACACCCAAAATGCCTAATAAATTGAAGGCAGCTTCCCTGTTTGTAATGCTTGCTAATAATACATTTCCAAATGGATAGTTATAAAAAGACAGCTAAATAATTTGAGGTGTGTTCCTTTCCTCTGGTGTAAAGCAGTTTGTATTTTAGAAACAAAAAGGCAAAAAGGATTTGTGTCATTTCCCTATGATAAACTCCATAAATTTTACACACTACTGCTACGATGACATGTTCATTGAATTCATAGGTAATAAATTCCATATACTTAATATACGGCTTTTCCCCTTATAACATTCTCGTGTTTGGAGATCAGAGGTGACTTCTTCAAACTTTCTAGAGAAAACAGAACTTATTTAAATTTATATATATTTTTGTACATTTAATGAACACTTTTATCCAATGACGTTTGGTTTGGAGATACATCACAATCTCTAAATACATGCTTCCAAGTAATGTATCTCTTCTACCACTTCCAGAATGAAATAAATAGTAATATAGCACTATGTTATTAGACTACATTTTACTAATATCTAGCTGTTTGCAGCAAAATCCTCTTTTGTTATTAGTTAGCTGATTATACATTGGAACCATTAAAATTGCACTTATTCTCTGCAATAAATGGCAGATAGTAACAGCTGAAATCTTGGTCAGACTATCACGCAGCTTCTCATAAAATAGCTAGATACATTATTCACACTTTTGGAGACTTTATTTGAGTCAGGTTATTACATCAGGGGAGGGAAATTGGTTATAAAACCAACTTGCAGCCTAAGTACCCTAAAAAATATACATAAGAAATTATGACTATATTATTTGATTAGATATTATGGTGTGGAGATAAGGCAAGTGTGGTTTACACTGAAATCTGCCAGAAAAGTTGAAACTTCAGTCACAGGCCAAGTCGTGAAGAGGGCTTTAAACTAAAGTTGCCAAGGGGTGGGAACCTCAGTTCATCCCACTCCTGGCAGTTTTATATGTAAGCAGGAGACAATCAGAGCCTGGAGAGGAATTACAGATCAGCAGGAGAGCACCTGAAGAGCAGCACAAAGGAATTCCAGCCACTCCAGACAGCAAGTTGTTGAGGCTCAACTCAAATGTCTCCATGAAAAGGCACAAAACATGAAGAAGAAACAATAGGAGTTAGCTTCTATAGGTATGGTGGCGATAAAAGGAAGGCTAGCGAAAATGTGGGCACCTTCTGGTAGGAAATGAGAGACATGGTTACTCAGAATATGGAGAAGGCTGAAGTACAACTTTTTCCCCTTGGTCTTCACCAGCAAGTGCTTCAGCTGCAGCTTTCAAGTTGCAGAAGGCAAAAGCAGGGCTGTATCAAAAGATGCATGACTAGCGGGTCAAAAGAGATGATTCTCCTGCTCTACTATGTTTTTGATAAAGAACCATAGTAAATAAGCCAAGTAAAGAATGTAAATTGATATATTCAACCAGTTTTGTGTGCATAGAGCTTTTTCTGATGCCTGGGAAGTTTTCCTGACTAAAGCTGGCTAATAGAACAAAACTCTCATTTTTAAATAACTCAGCCAAATGAAGAACACATACAGCAATCTGTATTTGTGACAGATATGAATGTTTATAGCAATGTTTTTGTGTGTGTGGTTTTTTTCTTCCTGATATAAACACAAGTCAGCAATGTGTTTGACCTACAAGGAGAGGCCAAGAGAACTGAGTTTCTGGAGCAAACCATAATTCTGCCTAGAACTACCTAATAGGAAAATGCAGAGGAGATGTAGCCAGGCTGTCCTCAGAGGAGCAGAGCATAAGGACAAGTCAAGGGATAAAAGTAGATACAAGAAAAAAATACCATAAAGTTTGTCAAACACAGGAACAGGCTTCTCAGAGGAGTCAAAGAATCCATATTGCTGAAGATACTGAAGCCTTGATTGTACAAGGCCATGACCAACCTTTTCTAAGTAGATTTGTTTGGAGCAGGAGGTTGCACTAGATAACCTCTAGAGGTCTCTTTCAATGCAGATAATTCTATAACTGTGTTACGGACATCATAAACCGTAGCTTGAAGAGTAGCTATGACAGGTCAGCACTTCATCATTGTTCCATAGGGCTTAACATCCAGTTTGCATGTGGATCCATCTACTCCTACTCTAGACTGTTCTGAGTAGTCAAAAGTGGTACTGATTAGGGATCTTTGTTTATCACAATCAGCTGAACATAGCTCAGAAGCTACTCTATGACAGAATGAACAGAGAAAATAATGTTAGAGAAAGTTCTGTGGAAAATTTATGCTACTCATGCACACTCTACATCATTTTAAAGACCACTCTATCAAGGCTTTGTCAATAGTTTTGCTGCTAACTCTGAAGTTTCTAAATGAAATCATTCAACCAGCCCTCCTCAATCCATGTCCAAGTGAACCTTCAGGACATTTCGCAATTTAGGTACATATACAGGCAACAGTTCGCCTTTGTGTAAGCAGTCAAATGATAAAACTGAACGAATTAAATTTTCTTTGCATTAAAGCAGTTAGTCATAAGCATTCTCTTTGCCTAATATAACTTTATAAATGTATCCACATGCTAAACACAAGAGTTTTCTATTGATCCTGTAAGCATTGCCCTGTCAGTTGCAACATAGACTGAATTAAATGACTTGACTGAAAAAGAGAGTTCAAATGCTCTACAATGTATGTCCCTGTGGTAACATCCATAAGGAATGTTTGTACTTCAGGTAATCCTCTTCATTCCCATAGATGCTAAAATTTGCAGCAAAGAGAAAGGAACACGATGTGTAAGTGCCATGAACAGGCTGATTTTGATTTATTCCTCCCCTCCCTTCATCTTCCTTTCTGACTTTTCTCTGGATAACAGCTGCAATCCCAGATGATGCACTATTGGCGCTTAACAGAGCTCTCTCAAATGCTCTGCAAGGGTAGGAAAGACATCTGCAAGAATCATGAACAGATGATCCATAGCATAATGTTCACTCTTGAGACTGGCAGTGCAAAGTAGACAAATGAACCATGTGCCCATGTGCCCATGAAGTTCTTACTTTTGCTTCTGCTTATACTCTACTTTCCTCATGTTTATATGGTGTTCTAATGCTGCCACATGCAGGTATAAGACTGCTATTATATTCAAGGACTCCCTCTTTGACTCCAGTGGCCCCATCTGCAATTTCTGTTTTGATACTTCCTGTCATGAGTTCCCCATGTTTCCTTATTAACAGATTGTCAAATACCTGTAAGTGTATATACCTATACTAGTAAGCCAGTGCAACATGCAGCTGGGCTGTGGTAGTGAATATAACTTGTTAAAGTCCCCAGAAAATATGGCTTAATAAATGTTTTTCTACAAGGGTGCTTAAATAGCAGTAGTTATTAATTTTCCCTCCAAGCAATGTGAAAGAAATAGTTTTAATCATTATGATTAGATAAGATATTTTCTAGCAGTCTGCCAGCTACCCTTGAGCTACTAGAATAATAGGAAAAGGCAGAAAACTTAAAAGTAAGCCTGCAGCCTGACCTTTCACACAGAGAAAGCCAGAACCAGAGTCCAGCATTTTAAGCCAATTTCAGTTCTAAATCTACCTTAGTTTTAAAGTATCCTACTGAACAAAGAAGACTAACCCAGCTGGTTTAGAGTTTCAGTTTTGTTAAACGACCTTTGGTGATACAGAAAATCAATACAGAAAAATGTGCCCAGTATTCTTGCGTTCAAAGTCTGTCCTTTCTGTTGCCATAGTTTTGGAATCCCTCTCAATTAATTAGCAGTACTACATAAGGATTTTTCTTAACCTCAATTTCTGTTTTTTGCCTGCTTAAGTTCAGAGACCACAAAAGCCTCAAAGCTTATTGTCTAGATAAGCTTTAAGACAAAAATGGAATTCATGGCAAATATCTTTTAGAATAGAACCATTTCTATTAAAACATAATAAAGACTCTTGAATCCTGAAATCTTGATGAACAACTCAGTGTTTTGGGTTTTCTTTATTTCTAAGAAGTAGATAGATTCCACGTAACTTGGTGATTCAAAGAATGAGGGATCTATTTTAATAAAACCTTAGAAGATACTTTGTTTTTAAAAATTTAAATATTCATCCAGCTCTCTTTATTAAATATCTAATATCTTCAAGTCAAAATTTGTAATAATATCATGTTCGAAATTATCTGAAGCCATTGCCCTAAGCAATTAAAAATACTCTAAAAAAATCTGATTTTGTAAACAAATTCAATCTTACTTTTTTCCATTAAAAACTTTTTCTTAATTGGAGATTTTTGGCTATTTTCCATGTTTAAAAAGGTGGCTATGTCAAGTATAGATATGACTTTCAAGATTTAGTGTGCTAAGTAACAAATTAACAACAAAAATTCTGTCCGCAAAAATTTTGTCCACAAAATTCTGTCAACAAAAATTCTTCTAAATAATTAAATGTTCTTCCATAGAATAAAAATATAATAAAACAAAGAACTTAAATATGTCATATTGATGAAGGAAATGGATCTCAAGCTGAAGAATTTTTTTTTTGTTCTAAAATTTCTTTAAATATTATCTAATGCATCATATTAATCTCACCTAAGATATGTAGCAAAGCCTGTACTTACTAGCTTCCCATCAATCTGTTTTATTTCCTTATCACATTCATTTAGTAAGATTTACTTTAGCAAACTTGTTAGCACCTACACAGTTTCTCTCAGATATCTAAGCATGAAACCTATGTTTCTGTTAAAGTGTGCTAGCAGTTTTTGCTGTACTATGGCTTGAATGAATCACAGTTATTTTTATCTTCCAGCTAATCGTTAATGGCATCCATGAAATAACTACTTTCTTTCTTATCTCATGTTAAGAGAGATACTGAGATGATGTGATGGAACCAGTTTAGTTCAGCTGAAAGGTCAGCAAAGAGTAGACTGTCAAATTTGACAAAAAAAGCAAGCATCTGGCCTGTAGGAGACTGAGGACTTTTAAGACTTTAGTTTATATGAAGCAACTTAAACCAGTCTAGCAGCAGAGATAAAATATTTTAACTTAAGACTTTTGTTTTTCCGTGCTGAAGTACTTTCATTTTTTAATGGATTAGTACAATATTCACTTCACTAGAGTAATAGGGCTGTAATTCACTGACCATAGCATTCACATGAAAAAGAAAACCAATATGACACCTGCGTATTTCAGCAATAATGGAAGATAATCCATTCACTACAAAAAAACAAACAAACATGCATTGCAAGATAAGAGTGAGAAATCTCTGTCAAAATTCTCTTCAGCCTTGTAGCTAAGACCATGTTCTTAACAAATACAGGTTTGATAGGCTTAGGAGATAAATTGAGTCCATCTTTCCCTTTACATCCCAGAGGTTAGAGGACTTATCTGTAATTACTGTCAGGAGCTTTTTCCTGTTGCCCTCGAGAAGGGCAATTAACCTGACTTAGACATAGATTCAAGAGCAAAATTTAGTCCTAGATCCCAAATGGAGCTGGGTGGTATCTGTTGATTTAGAAGACAACATGCTGAGTTACTTCGCTTAGAAAAATCTCATGCTATGAATTTGTTTTGAGAAGCTTCTCTAATTTATTTACATAACCATATGATTCTATTTTCTTTTGATTTGAGTGGTATGAAGAGGAGGAAAAAAAGTTTATTTGGTTAGGTTACGTTCACTGATCACTATATCATACTATAAAACGTAACTTGTTCCAACATCTTTATTTAGACAAGAACATTTAATTATTGAAAATCATAATTTTTTTTTTAGACTTCTAAAATATACATTCTATTTTGAGTTCTTGTTCCACATGGAATTTCCATGTATGAATTTCCCTAAGATTTTTTGGCTTCTGAAACAGTTTCAGCACTGACTTCCCTCTCACCTACAATCCTTTTGTAAATAATGTTGACACCAGTAGACTTAGCCCAAGAAAGGAAAAGAATAAGATATTTTAACTAGAGTGATAAAGCAGGTATCAAAATGTAGTCCGAAAGAGTTATGCAAGGGACCACTGAAAATTTATGGAACACCTTTGATGGAAGAAGTTTTTTGCTGGTTTTATTCTTTTCTATATTAATGCGAAGTTAGCTATCCAAAAATAATAGTCACCCAAAGAACAGAAATATATGAGGATGTAGTATACACCATATTTCCATATCTACTGGACTCAGCATCTGATTTTGGTTTCTAAACTGAATCTGTGTAACAAAAGGATACATTAAGACCAAATCAGAAGTTACGAAACAGTATTACAGTATTCACTTAACCTGCTTTAGAGTAAACTCCTAAATTTAGAAAGATGAGCAAATATATTTAACAATGAATAAAACTCTCAGTATGTTTCTAAGACACTGTAACTATTATAAAAAATCCTAAAACTAACTGAATAATCACCACTAGCCTCCTCTGAAAATATTTCAGCTTTGAAAGGATCATTTTCTGCTTTTCAAACATCATTATTTAGCTTTTCTTAGAGAGGCAAGTTGTTGCAGGTCATATAGAGATGAAGTTACTCATTTGGTACTCTTGACGACGACATCAAGACCGCATACAGGCACAAAATTTAAAGTACTTGCATTTCATCAAGCATTGTTTTGAGGAGTAACAGCCCTTCATTTCAGCATTTCAAAAGGTTTTGCATTTCATGATGTGTGAACAAATGGTCTTGTCCAACACAGCCCCTGGCAATTTCTGGGGCTGTGGTGCAAAACATCAATGGTTTACTTAAAAGTTCTCATTCATTATGCCCAGTGTAAACCTATGAAATTACTGATACAACAACAGCTTAAAATTTTGTTATACTTTCTGTGTAACATCAAGCTCAGTATTGATTAAAAATATATATATATATACTCACAATATATGTCCAGGGCAGAGTGGGTTAATTTGAAATTATCAAATCTACTTATATTACCTAAGGACAGAGGTTTGATATTCCTGCAATGAGAAATTATCTTGCATTAGTCAGGTCTGGAGACATCACTGTGTATCAGGTGTTTACTTGCCTGTAAATGTATCATCACTGATTCAGAAATCTTTGTCAACATAAAGAAGGATGTCAATCTCTTAGAGCAAGTCCAGAGGAGAACCACAAAGACAGTCAAATGGCTGGAACACCCTCCTATAAACACAGGCTGAGTGAGTTGGAGTTGTTCAGCTTGGAGACCAGAAGGCTCCGGGGAGACCTCTAGAGCATCTTCCAATACCTAGAGAGGCCTATAAGAGATATGGGGAGGGACTTTTTACAGGGGCATGTAGGGATAGGGCAAGGGGTAATGTCTTCAAACTGAAAGAGTGTAGGTTTAGGGGGTGGGCATCGAGACACTGGAACAGGTTGCCTTGAAAGTGTTCCATAAGTGTTCAAGGCCAGGCTGGGTAGGGCTTTGCAACCTGGTCTAGTGGAAGATGCCCCTGCCCATGGCAGTAGGGTTGGCAGTAGGTGATTTTTAAAATCCCTTCCAACTCAATTAACTGGGCCCAAATGATTTTTAACATCTGTGTAATGCTTCTGCTCATAAGCTAAAATGGCATGTTTGTTCATAATCTTGGCATCATAGATGAGTCAGGAACATTACAATCTATTACCTAAAATCTCTTTTGCCCTTGAGTGAAGTGTATCAGTTCTTACACAGAATATATTGTCCTTACACAGTAGGTGTCGGAGGATAAATAATCCCACTTGTGACAAAATGCACATGATCCAACAAGAATTTCATTTCAGTTTCAGATCTTTCCTTTCACCATATAATTACACTCCTAGAAAGTAAGCAAATAAAATCATTGAAGAGTACAGTCTTTTTATATCACTTGTTGATTCAGTTACTGCGGTAACTTCTTACTTAATTATGCTCTCCTGTCTACATTATTCATTGTTATAAATATTTCTTCTGGCTCTTGTTCCAAAGACAGTTGTAACTGTCTTGCCCCACTAATAGGCTTCAAACAGCTTGTCCCTGTGTTCTGGTGCTCTGGTGTATTTTAATAATGACAATTGAAATGGAAAAGAACTCACAACAAATAAAAAACCAAGATCAACTATCCTAAGTAGGGTTCTACAGACATATTAGAGAAATTATGTTTCTCCTGTTAATCTCCTGACTGCACAGGTAACACAGTCAGTCAGCTTGACTTCTAGATATCAATAAGTTCAGGAATCACATCTACAATTTTGCTGTCTTACTCTACTCTCTTCATACAGACATATTTACATTTTCATATATGCAAGTACAAAAAGGTCTTCTCAACTGACTGTAATGAATTGGTTTCATAATTATTCATCATTGGTGTGATGATTATTCATTTGCATGTTCTTAGCACTTTCTCTGCAGCTATGTACTTACGTTTTCATAGTTCATGTGCAGTAGGTTGAACATGAATGTAGATGTCAGACTAAAGGTTTAGAAGCAGATAGGAGACACAGAATGTTAAGATACTCTTTTTCTAGTAATACTTGTGTTACAACAAAACTGAGATCATGTAGAAAGAAAAGATAGACTAGCAGTTATACATGGGCAACTTTTTAATCAATGTACAAGTAAAGTAGAACGGTATGAACTGAAGCAACTTCAAGGGTGTGTGTGTGTGGGAAATAGAATTGTATTTGCTAGACAGAAATCCAGAAGAACAAATGTTCTTCCTTTCACATACTGTTATGTAAGAGACATCTGCTGCCTGTCCAAGCTCAGTGATTACTCTGTCTATAAAGAATCTGAATTCAAGCTTCCACCTGCCAGCAGACCTCCTGTACGACCCAGTGTAATGGTAATCTAAAAAGAGTTTTTCCAAAGCTCTTCTTTTCTCCACTGCAGATGACTTAGCTCCCCAGCATCATCCATCCTGGAAGGAAGAATGCCAAAAAATTAAGGCTCTGTTACAAAATTTCTTCCTTTTAATTTTTAAATTCCTTGGGCCACTGACACAAATATTTGAAGCCAACTTCTGTAGAAACATCTGTTGTGAGACAACTGTTGAACAGAAACTGGAATCAAATGGGTTTTAAATGTTTCTCTATTCCTCAGACTAAGTCTGAATTTGAGGTCTGAGCTCTCATGTTCAGGTGATCATCCTAACAAAAGACCAGCTAAGGACGTGCTATGCATGAGATGTTTCTAGCTGAAACGGTCCCTATCCGTAAAATTAACAAGTATTCCTGAAGAGAGAGAAATCATTACCTTTTGCCAATGTGAAGCATGACATTGTGACAGAAAAGACAAAAAGTGTTTTGTTGGTTTTTTCTTTTTTCTCAAATGCTTTGTAACCAGACAATAAGTAGCAGAAGCAGGAATTAGAGATGCACTCAACTCCAGATGTTACAGTGCTTTAACCCAGGAGATCTCAACTGGAAGAATACTGTGTTACCTGTTCCATCAGTCTTGTTCTAATTTTTGTTTTTTGCTTTTTAGTGTTACCCACAGACACAAACCACAAAAATGACTGGAGGGAAAAGGAAATGTAGTTTAAAAATCAAAGTTTTGTTTGATTAAAGACATTAAGTCAAATAAGACAAAACCAAAAAAAAAAAAAAAAAGGGGGAGAGGGGGAGGATTTGCAGAAGGGTTTTCACAGCCTTCCCAAGCCTTTTGAAAATGTCAGAAGGAAAGACTATAACTTCAAACAGAGTAATAGATAAGAAAATTACTCACTGAATTTCTTCCACGTAAAAAGACAAATTTGGGGGGTTATACATCATTAATTACCACCATAGTGTATAAACTCGGGAAATTAATCTCTATATTTTCCTATATTGCTAAGAAAACAATGGAAAATCCTTCACTAGGGTGAATACCACCTTGTCTATGTCCAGTGACTGAATTTAGGAACCCCAAAAGAAGTACTGTTGAATCTTATATTTTTAATTCATAGATGAAGATGTTGTTCAACAGGAGGAAGTAGATTTCTGACTTGCCAAATCGAACGCTTTAACAGACAGGTATGTTCTATGAATGAAGCAGGATAGAAGGGAGAAGTATATAACAGAATGAATGGTGATAGCATTGCTGGAAATCTAAATTAGTACTTGCAACCTATAGACCACGGAATGGGTGGGCATATTGGTAATATGTTCATGTTAAAGCCTGTGTAGGTAACACCAAGGCAATTTTATAGTCAAAGGATTTCAGTTTTCATGGTTCCTAGTCTACAGCCTCTGATTTTCTTTACACACACAGAAAAAAAAAATATATAAGGAATAAAGTAACTTTACAACAATAAACGTTTTGCCTTCCATTTGACCAGTCTGATGGAAGATAACGCTATTCATTTTGCTTAATGCCAGAATCAACAAACATAAGCACCCTGAAACATTAAATAATCACCCTAGAACACTGAATTTTAGAGTTATTTATATTTGGTTAGCTGCAGAATATGCAAAGACCTAACACAATCCTTCCTCTAAAGAGCTCACAGTCCAACAGGATGAATGACATTCTCAATGGAAACCAAATTAATACAAAATATAGTCAAGGTAGCTCAGCTATTTATTTAACATTTTCAGAAAGAGTAAATGAAGAATGTGACCTTTAAAGTTACTGGTCGAGAATGGACCACCTAGGCATGTGATTTTTATTTATTATATTCTTTTTAGAGTCAAAATCTCTTCTGAAATACTTCTCCACTCATATTTATTAATTAGCTATAGTTAAGAGAAATGTACGTGCCTGGGGATTTTTAATACTGCTGTGTTATTTTTATTCATAGAGTCCTCCATCTGCAGCTAGATCTATGTATCCATTACATCTGTTGGATATGTTTCTGTATACTAGATGAATTTGAGTTGTTTGCCATCTGCATTTGAATCATAAAGTGCAACTGTTTTATCTACGTATAATCTTCGATTAAATTTTGCTGAGATGTTTTTTTCAGCCTATATGTCCTCTCAGGTATAGCGACCATAATAATACTTAGCAACTGACAGGCTGAGAAAGTTGGGGCTGTTCAGACTGGAGAAGAGGAAACCTCACAGTAGCCTTCCAGTATCTGAAGGAGCCCTACAGGGAAGCAGAGAGGGACTGTTCATAAGGAACTGTTCTGATAGGATAAGGAGTAATAGGTTCATACTGAAAGATGGGGAAATAAGGGTAGCTATGCAGTAGAAATTATTTACTGTGAGGGGGGTAAAGCACTGGAAAGGGTGGCCCAGATAAGTTGTAGTTGTCTCATCCCTGTGTTCAAGATCAGTTTGGATGGGGAATTGAGCAGCCTGCTCTAGGGGCAGGTGTACTTGCCCACAGTAAGGGGATTGGAACCAGCTGGTCTTTAAAGTCCCTTCTAACCCAAATCATTCTATGATTCTGATTCTATAATTTTGCTTTATAATCAAACTGAAAGTTTGACTTTTAACTTCAGAAATACTGCCACTTCACAAATCAAAATACTGTCTTTTAGATTAAAAAACAATCAAACAAAAAAACCAAAACAGCTTTCAGTTACAGTATTCTAAATGTAAAGTTGGGGTGGGTTTAACCCCCATGTTAATTAAGATATGATAAGAGTGAGGATTAGAATGAGTCAATGCAATAGGAGTAAGTCCCATTTTTAATAGCCCAGGCACAGCAGCAAAATGCCAAGGTCAATGACAGCTATATAGAAGGCCATTGGCCTCCTCATTATGTTCACCTCTTTCCTCATCTGCTCTCTGGTGGTTCCATTTCTCAAACTTAGTCCAGAGCTGCAAAAAATTCCTTTTTGCTATTCAGGTTTTCTGAGGCTCAGACATTGCTTTGGGAAAATGAATATAGCTTAAGACAAAGCAAAGCAAAGGAAAGAAAATGTAAGTCTGATGGAACATCCTTTTTTTATTTTCCCTTTTTTTTTTCATCACAAATCTCCATATTTAGAGGAGTGCTACTTACACCCAAATAAGTGGCATAATGTCACCTTGTAAAAAAGACCAAGCTTCACATATGATTTTTTGTCTAGAAAGATGTGAAGGAAAGCTGCTACAAAATCATTGTCAGAAAAATACACTTTGGTGAGCAAAACATGCAGGTTCTATCAAAAAGATCATAAATTTCACCACAGCATTTAGTTGTTTAGTGAGCTGATCACAGCAACACATTTTAACTAAAAAATTAGGTCAAGTAATGAGAAAGGAAACCCCTCAAGTCCTTGACTATAAATGTGTTCTATATAACCTACTAGGGAAGAATTATTTAAGGATCATTCAACTTACACTCTCCAGAGATTTCTGACTGGACATTTATTGTTTTACTACAAGAAACCTGACTTACTGTTCTGACTTACTGCTCCAGTTTTAGAATGGAAATCTCAATGGACTTGCACTGATGTAAAAATGGACTGTAAAAATTACAGTGATTAATCCAGCTTAGTGACATGATGAATACTTAAAGGCTTTTTTTTTTTCTTTTTAGCTCCTGAATTAAGTTTTTAAGAGCCAACTTTAGTGTTTAAGGATTAAATTTCTAACTGATCTGTGAAAACACAGTGTGGAAAAAAATATTGGATTGCAAATATCTGATTCATGTAAAGGCATCTCAAAAGCAGTACTGACCACAACTGTAGATGACTTCTACCATTTTGGTTATCTCTTGATTAATTTAAACTGTNGATTAAATTTTGCTGAGATGTTTTTTTCAGCCTATATGTCCTCTCAGGTATAGCGACCATAATAATACTTAGCAACTGACAGGCTGAGAAAGTTGGGGCTGTTCAGACTGGAGAAGAGGAAACCTCACAGTAGCCTTCCAGTATCTGAAGGAGCCCTACAGGGAAGCAGAGAGGGACTGTTCATAAGGAACTGTTCTGATAGGATAAGGAGTAATAGGTTCATACTGAAAGATGGGGAAATAAGGGTAGCTATGCAGTAGAAATTATTTACTGTGAGGGGGGTAAAGCACTGGAAAGGGTGGCCCAGATAAGTTGTAGTTGTCTCATCCCTGTGTTCAAGATCAGTTTGGATGGGGAATTGAGCAGCCTGCTCTAGGGGCAGGTGTACTTGCCCACAGTAAGGGGATTGGAACCAGCTGGTCTTTAAAGTCCCTTCTAACCCAAATCATTCTATGATTCTGATTCTATAATTTTGCTTTATAATCAAACTGAAAGTTTGACTTTTAACTTCAGAAATACTGCCACTTCACAAATCAAAATACTGTCTTTTAGATTAAAAAACAATCAAACAAAAAAACCAAAACAGCTTTCAGTTACAGTATTCTAAATGTAAAGTTGGGGTGGGTTTAACCCCCATGTTAATTAAGATATGATAAGAGTGAGGATTAGAATGAGTCAATGCAATAGGAGTAAGTCCCATTTTTAATAGCCCAGGCACAGCAGCAAAATGCCAAGGTCAATGACAGCTATATAGAAGGCCATTGGCCTCCTCATTATGTTCACCTCTTTCCTCATCTGCTCTCTGGTGGTTCCATTTCTCAAACTTAGTCCAGAGCTGCAAAAAATTCCTTTTTGCTATTCAGGTTTTCTGAGGCTCAGACATTGCTTTGGGAAAATGAATATAGCTTAAGACAAAGCAAAGCAAAGGAAAGAAAATGTAAGTCTGATGGAACATCCTTTTTTTATTTTCCCTTTTTTTTTTCATCACAAATCTCCATATTTAGAGGAGTGCTACTTACACCCAAATAAGTGGCATAATGTCACCTTGTAAAAAAGACCAAGCTTCACATATGATTTTTTGTCTAGAAAGATGTGAAGGAAAGCTGCTACAAAATCATTGTCAGAAAAATACACTTTGGTGAGCAAAACATGCAGGTTCTATCAAAAAGATCATAAATTTCACCACAGCATTTAGTTGTTTAGTGAGCTGATCACAGCAACACATTTTAACTAAAAAATTAGGTCAAGTAATGAGAAAGGAAACCCCTCAAGTCCTTGACTATAAATGTGTTCTATATAACCTACTAGGGAAGAATTATTTAAGGATCATTCAACTTACACTCTCCAGAGATTTCTGACTGGACATTTATTGTTTTACTACAAGAAACCTGACTTACTGTTCTGACTTACTGCTCCAGTTTTAGAATGGAAATCTCAATGGACTTGCACTGATGTAAAAATGGACTGTAAAAATTACAGTGATTAATCCAGCTTAGTGACATGATGTTTAGCTCCTGAATTAAGTTTTTAAGAGCCAACTTTAGTGTTTAAGGATTAAATTTCTAACTGATCTGTGAAAACACAGTGTGGAAAAAAATATTGGATTGCAAATATCTGATTCATGTAAAGGCATCTCAAAAGCAGTACTGACCACAACTGTAGATGACTTCTACCATTTTGGTTATCTCTTGATTAATTTAAACTGTTCTCCCTGAACTTCTGTATATTCAAAAATGACAATGAAACTTTACTAGAAAGATAAACTCCTAGTTTGAAGACTGCATTTAGACAGACTTTTGAATAGCATTCACAATGAGAAGAGGCTCTTTACTCGTTTCTCTATTTGCCATCCAAAACACAACTCAAAAAGTGAAAGCACCTCTAAGATTATATAAAAGTGACAATAACATGCAGCCATGCAGAACATAACATGTAATGCATATTTTGGCAGGTCTCCAACTTCTGTAT
>VYZS01078549.1:6073-24358 GCA_013400695.1 Neodrepanis coruscans | reverse complement strand
TTTTTTTTTTTTTTTGTACAGGAAATAATATTCGAGCAAGCTGTTATTTTAATAGAGCACAACTCCTGCCTCCTAGAAGCCGCTGTGAAGTTTTCAAAACGCGGCAACTTTTTCCCTGGTTTCGGCTAGGTTGAACACTGTTTTATTCGCTTGAAAGTTTTTAAAAGATCCTGCATCTTCCAGTTTGATTTCTAGTGTTGCAATGACATAAACAAAAACCGCGGGCTTTTGTTTTTAAACTCGGTTGTTCACATAGTCGTTGTGGTTTATTAAGTGTTTTGTTACCGACCCTGGCTTGGTTTCAATCTGTAGCTTTCACGACATTTTAACTTTAGGGTTTTATTCCTAAAAAAAAAAAAAAAAAAGGGAGGTGGGAGAGAGCAGAGCTGTGCGGGTCGCAAACGCATTTTTTTATTTATAGTAAGTTGTGTGTCTTGGTTTTTTCTTAAACTGTAAACTTATGTAAATCGGTTTGTGAATTTTACTGTGAACCATGTTTTGACATATCGGATGAAGAAACGTTTTAGTTTTGTTACCGGATTCCTTCCAAGAAATTAAGTCATCGAACTACCCCTTCCCTGTTCCTAGTCCTCGTTTGCTTCCTTCTTCCAAATGAAGAGAGATCAATAAATTTTATATCAGGCACGTCGGCAGTCTCCGGGCGGTTTGTGCGGGATTGCGGCCGGTCCTCCGCGGCGATGGGAGCGCGGAGCTCCTTCCCGGGGCTCCCCGCAGCAGCCGCGGACCCATGTCCTCTCCAGGATCTGCCATAGCTTTTCGTCTGGGTTTCTGTGGCTGCCGCGCCGTGCTGTATTTTGGGTGGGAGGGGGGAGAGTGCACTCCTTCGAGCTTGGTTTTTTTTTTTTCCAAAAAAACCCGGGACTTAGCGCTGGGGAAGCGTCGCTTCGCTGCCCAACCTGCCGCTCTGCGAGCCGCGGCCACTTGTTGCCTCTCCGCCCGGCTGGTTTCTCTCGGCTGACGGGGAGGGAAGCGGATTAACATCTCCGCCTCGATATTTATTTTTTCTTTTTTGCTTTGGAGGATTTGCCTAGAAATCCGACCTCATCTGAAATATTTACAGAAGTAAAGCCCGTTGGGGAAGTCTTTAATTAGATTCCATTAAAAATGTATGGTTACAGGAGTCCCTAGAGGAAATAAATAATTGAATCTTTTCAGTATGTTTGACGAGCGGTTCTAGTCTCGACAACTCTTCTTCTACCGCCCGTTTTGTTGTTTTTTTGGTTTGGTTTTTGTTTGTTTGTTTGGGTTGTTTTTTTGTGTTTTTTTTTTGGGGGGGGGGGAATCTGGGTTTTCCCGGACTCTGCGGAACAGCCCACGCGGGGACCTGAGCATCCCTTGTGGGCACAAGCTGTGTTCCGGCCGGGCCTCCAAGCGTGCCCTCGGCTCCTCGGCAGGGTCTAGGGCTGGGTCCGAGTTTGCCACGCCGGGCGGGCTCCGCAGGCAGTGGCCGGGGTCCGCAGCACATCCCTGCCCCTAGCTTTTGCGATGACCCTCCAGGGCTTGTCTTGGTACGGAAGGAAAAGGGAGCGGGAGGGCCCTGGTGGTGTTTGGGTTTGGTTACAGGGGCCTGCTCTGCTGCCCCTTCTGAACAGCGGCTTCGGGGAGACGTTGCGCCCCTCGTCTGCCCGAGAGGTGCTGGGGGCGGTGGGAGCCGCGTTCCCTTCCCCGCTGCTTTCCGCCCCGCCGGGACACCGCGCTGCCTCCCGGTCCCGTAGACAGGATACCCCGGCAGCGGTGTCTGCCTTCTCCCCTCGGCCAGGGCTTTCTTCGGGCTCTTTCAAGAGGCAAAAATGCTCTGCAAACCACACCGACAGCCTCTTTTTCTGATGGACTCCTGCCCACCCTGGGAAGGGGGAGTTGCCAGAGGTCCTGAACCGGGGGCAAGACCCCGGGCCCAGCCGCCTTCTGGTCCGGGTGGAGAGGCTCTGGCTCCCCTCGGAACTGGCTGGGGGTAATCAAGTTGCAAATGACAACCCAACGAGTTTCATTCCCCCAGCTCAACATCTTCCATAACATTTCTGGTGAAATCTGGCAAACCTGTAGCGCTGATTTCTCCTCTTTGTGCTGCCTCCCTTCAGGTAGGAGCATGGAGGTCTGAGAGAAGGTGGTGATATCAATGATGTTACTATGGTACATGGAGATATGTAGGCAGAGCAGCAGCAGGTCCTGTTTCACCTCAGCTGGGAGTCAAAGTGCTCCTCAGTGTTCTCCAGAATCGGCAGTGCCAGGACAGCTCTGAGTAGGGAAGTGTGAAAAATTTGTTTCCTGAAACATGTCTCCCTCAGCCTTCCCAGACAGGTGTGTGGGGTAAGTTTGACAGAAATGAGAGCTCTTGAGCAGGTCAGCAGCTGCCAGCACTGGAATTGTACTCAGTATCTTCAGCGTTGGACTACAGCTGTACCATTATAAGCAGTTATTCCTTACATCTGAGTTTTCTGGAAGTGGATTCGCTACCGTGAAAGGGGAAAACACTGTTCTTTAAAAGTTTGCAGTGTTTTAAGGTGTAAGTTATCGTTCTTGTTTGCCGTAAGTCAAGGCCTAAAGAGGGTGTGAGCAAGTCCTCAAGGGCCTCTTCCTCTATGTAAACTGTTTTGTTCTCTCTGGGAGCTCCCATCAGTGGCTTGGCTTGTATCTGCTTTTCCTGAGCTGTTGATTTTGACATGTCCAGGTAAAATCCTCAATGCAGTTTTCAGCTTCCTGGGGCTAAAATGAATCCCGAAGTTCATGAATTGTGGTCAGAGCTTGTGGAAGGGCATGTAAACAGGCACACACCCTGGCTGGGGGACCGACCCATTGGAGGCTGAAAACAATAGAACCCAGCATTGTACATTAAGTACAAGTACAGATACAGCCTCTTCTTCCCTGAATACGAGTGTATTTTTGTAGGAGCACCAACAGCAATGCCCATGTGGGGTTTCCTACTCCTGCTTGTGGGGGAGGGATCAGAATCGAGCCATTAACATCACTGGGAGACCAGGTGAAGTCGGAAAGAGTTATGTAGGAACCATGCTGGCTGTGTGGAAGATGTGTCTGCACAGGATCTTTCACTCCAGAAATCCTCAGCACTTTGTAAAATATGGCTTTCAGTGAAGTGCTGTTTCATTGCATGGCAAAATCACTAGCAACTGTTTGCACAGTTAAAAAACTTACAGCCTTACTCTACAACATCTAGAATAGATGCAAGTGCAACTATTAATCTTAGATTGACAGAGCATTGGCTGTGAAAAGGCTAATGTTAGCAATAAAGTGTAATGACAATATTTAAGCTTTTGCATTAACACATTTTTGAATGGAAGAGTGGAAGATCGCACTTGGTGCTACTGTTAATTTCTCAAAAAACAGCATATTGGGTTGAATTTTCATGGTTCCTTCCTATGCCAAAGAGCTGCAGAGTTAATTTATTGCAACAAAAAATTGGTAAGTGAAAATATTTTAAATTTTTGAGACAGCCTGGTTGGGGAGTAAAGTTTAATAAGTAGCAGAGGAATCTGACTGTGGATGTTTTAAGAATATTTTTTAAAATCATGTGGTTTGCTATTTCTACTATTTTTTTGCTGTAAGAAGAGATGAAGACTAAATTCAGGATAAACATTGGCATAAACATTTTGTGAAAGCATTTATAAATCAGTGCTTTCCCATATCAATCATGAGACTAAGAAAGATACTTTTCTGAAACATTAAATTGGACCTTATCTATCTTCCAATGTTAGTGGAAAAATTATTTCTTAGGAATGAATACAGCTGAAGAGATGCAGTTAAGTGATGTTCAGGACTGGAATGTTGCTGCTGTTCTCTATGCCTGCAGAAGTGAGAAGCTTGATATGTCTTCTTTTCTACATACATAGACCTTGATCCTAGATTTGTTGTAGTAATGTCCAGTTAATTTATATTCTGCAGTTTCAGATGATTTCTATGGTAAATTTTGTTGGTAAACTCTGACAAGACTGAAATATTAAAGAAATAAAATGTGAATCAATTTTTTTTAAGATTTCCCAGGAAAGGTACGGAGAGCTGTCATTGCAGATCTGTTTGCATGGGGTAACTTAGTGGTTAATGCAGATTAAGTTTTCCAGGATAGTTTTCCATATGCTCCTGTATCAGAACTTTTTAGAGATGCCACTGGATCCAGAAGTAATTGCAACACAGTGACATTTCACAACACAACGTTCTCGGGATGAGGAGTTAATTATTCTTTGCTGTGAGTAGTATTCACAGCCAACTTCTCTGTGCTGCTAGTCAAGTAAAGAGGGTTTTAGATTTGCTTCTTCCAGAGATATTCTCAGAAGCTCTTTATCCATTTTATGCCTCAGTTTTCAGTTTCTGAAGTATCTACTTAGTGCAGCAGAGGAGGTTGCAATGTATATGAGCAAGTGTGTGTGTGAAGAGCAAGAGAACTGGGGGGGGACGGCGTCACAGCAAATCCACAGAGATGTATTTGTACCTCCTCTGTGATTAAAAGAAAGAGTATATACCACAATGTTACTCTCAGGATGCTCATCTTTACTGTTGTTGCTAAGTTCAACTATAACATATTTTTGCCAGGTTAATTTTACTCAATGATACATCAAATTAAGACAAATCAGCCTGAGAATGTTTGACCCGATTTAAAAATGCTTGTGCTAGTGTAAATGAAGTCGCTGATTCTTGTCCACACGGGGAAGAAGTTATGGGTGTTGTAACACATTGCTATCCCAGAGCTGGTGGCTCAGTTGACCTGGAAATCACCGTACCTTTGGCCATTCCAGTTCAAATGCTGGGGGATTGGTGCAAACTCACCTCTGGCTGATGGGGTGAAGTGTCAAACATAAACTACTGTATAAGCCGTGCTGCTTCTAAAGAAATGCAAAGTGAGGCAGGTTCTCAGAGTCCCAGATTGCTCTGTGTATATTCCACGTGCACAGCACCCAGAGCTGAAAGAGTCAGGCACCAGTGGGGAAGAGCTCAGGAATAAGAGGGAAATTAAGCAACGTTAAGAACTTGTGAGCTGCTGTCATTTATCTCTTCTGGGGCTTCTGATTGAGACTTGTGGCCTCGGTGAGCTTTTTTTCTTTGTCTCTGGGAAGAATATTATGCATCTTTTTTATACAGGCCATAGGAAAGAGTTAGAGCAGTGATTGCACCAAGGCTTCAGGATTTCCTCTTTGTACGAGACTCAGCTTATTCATTTCATGCATCATTCACAACTTGCTGTGCTGATTTCAAAAATTCTATACATCTACTTGACACAAAGGGGAGAGACAGAACATAGTGGTGGGACGTGCCTTAGGTGCATGTAACGACTGTTCTTGAATGCCATTTGCAGGGGAAGAAATCTTGAAAGTCAATGGGAATTTTGTGCATTCAGAGTTCAGGGTAAGACACTTGGCATTGATTTCATTTTCATTGTACTGTGCTGCCAAGTCAGAAAAGCTTCTCTTCCACAATGTTAAGAAAAGATATTTTTAATCCAAATAATTCTTTTGTCTCTCTCTCTCTCTTTTTTTCCCCTCCCCTTTTTTTTTTTTCTGTTTCGACATTCCTGGACACANTCCAAATAATTCTTTTGTCTCTCTCTCTCTCTTTTTTTCCCCTCCCCTTTTATTTTTTTCTCCTTTTAGATTCACGGGGTAGTTTTCATTTTATGTCCTGAAAACAGCAAATGTTATGGTAGGAATTTCTTTTAAGAAGTAAGTTATACTTTCATTATTAGGTAAAAACTTCCTTTCCTTTAAAACTTAGTCTGTTAAACAGGTGAATATTTGTGAAACAGGTGTGATTTTTTATGAGCATACCAGAGCTGGGATAGTTACTGAATTAATTTTCATGACCCTAAAGTAAAAGGAAGTAAAGGAGCTGAATATACAAACTGGTAAACGTGTGAATCAAGGTAATTCTGTGTAGTTTTCCAGGCATTCAACAGGTCTCTGTGAGTGGCTGCAGTAAGGAATAGCCCTGGCTGTGTTCTCTGTTTTAAGAACAACTGAAGTTTTCCTGACTTGGCTGATTTTGTGCAGAGCATGTAATGTATAACAACTTTTAATTAAACTCGAAGTAAGGAGACCACCTCCCTGAAAGTATTTTGCTTCCTTTTCCAATAACTCTTCTGCTTTTCTCTCTAGATATCAGATTGTACTTGTGTCAAAGGGGAATATTTCTAGCCAAGAACAAATGTTTTGATTTGAAAGTTCTGTGTAAGCAGGGACTAATAACTTTGGATTAATTGTTAAAAGAAATAAGGATTCTTTTGGTGTTTTTTGTTGAGACAGCAGTATAACAAAGAGATTATTGAAGAGTTCAGACTGTGGTGGCATTGAAAGATCTCCTGGAGGTTCTGGGGTGGGAAACATGATTGTTTTGGCCTTTAGCAGGGGACTGTCCATCTGTGCCCTGGAGTTATTTTGCTTTTCGGTGACTGATAGGCCACTTAATGATAGGACAAGGCTTGTGAGCTACAGGGAGAGTCATGGAGCTGCCAAAATCTGGCATATCCTTTGGATTTCCTGTTAGATGAAATTTTTCTCACAGGCATTTTGTTTTCAATTACTCAGAAGAGGGCTAGAATTTAGGCCAGCCTAAGCAGATTTCAATGTCATTAAACAAGCATTAGACAAGATTTTGCAGTCCTGTGCCTTATGCCTGTGCTCTGGTTCTGCTTGGCTCCATCTCCCTCTGTGATCCCACCAAGATTCAGAAACTGACTATGAACATAACCTCCACATCTAGGAGAGTGCTGACCATCCAGTCCTACTCTTTTTTTGTTTTTTGATGAAAACGTTTTTATTGGGCTGTCAGAATGCCAGCCCAGTGAAAGAGCCCAATGTATGCTCTGATACACACTGTCTTGAGAAAGTTAATTTCTCCTTACGCTGAGGTTTCATCATGGGAATATCCCTATCTTTCCTAGCAGAACAATTTATCTCCAGCTTTTCTCGAATTATAGTTCGTAACAGCTTCACACCAGAGGCTTGTTGGCAGGCCCATGACAGTTGCTGACAAGGTATGAAGGTTGTTGCTGACATCATGATACTGCTAGAGTTGGGTGCTGAGCACCCCTTTACCTGGGTCAGGTAGGACTGCAAGGAGAGGAAGGGAGACTAATGGAAGCCAGAAGAAAAAGGATGACTTGATGCTGAAGTAAGGACATATTAACCCTCTCTGAAGTGCTTCATGGTTATAGCATTTGATTGTCTGCTTTTATTTGTGCAAAAAGAAAGTAGGTGAATGTGGTCCTTGAATGAAAAGCAGTCCATAGTGTCATCTCCTTGGTAAGTCCCCAAACTGTGAAGGTAGGAATTGTTATCAATCCTTGAGACAATTTCCTGAACAACTCCTAATAAGAACCCACTGCCAATTGTAGGGTTTAAGATTTCTACTTTGGCTTGCCCATGGAAGGACTGGAGATAGAAGAAGTAAGAGAAACAGATCTCAATCATTGGGGAAAAAGTCCTAAAAAATTTGGGATTATAAGCAGAAGGCTAAGCAGCTCAGGTGTGAGGGAGAGGATTTTGATAGCTTGGAGAAACAAAAACACTTGCAAAGGGGAAGCAGGTGACTTTGTTAAACTGCATTACAAATTTTGTTGCAAAAAATAACCCTTGAGCACTTTTTATTTTGACAAGTTTTAAGCTATGAACTCTTCAGAGGAACAGGACATGTTTTCCCCAAATTCTAAAGAATTAAATGTGATTTTGGTGATTACAGTCATCCATATCTCTAAGGAAGTTTAACCTCCATTTGTGCCTGTCTTAATTCCAGCTCCAAAGACTGGCAGCCCAAAGGGAAGCGTGGGAAAGCAAATAGTAACCCACAGCATGGGAGGTAAGTGAAAGCTGTGGCGCTGTGAAACTCATTGTTCTGACTAAACTGAGACCCTCTCCTTTTCTTCGGAGCCTTAGAAGTCTTCATGATCTTCAGTGGTGCATGTGGAAGGGAGGACTAGAGTCAGGGTACCAATTTAAAAGTAGGCTTTTATGATTTAATCACAAATATCCTCTTGCTGCAGACATGAGAAGTAGATATATGGAAAATGGCATTGTGACAGATAGTACCAAGAGGTGGGGTGTTTTTTTTTTTGAGTCCATTTAGTGATGGCTGGGCAAAGAGGTTAGATGTAAAAAAGGAGAATGATACAACTAATGGAGATGGAAGGCCCGAAGATAATGGGATGAAAGGAGTTGATCACCTTGAAACACATTTCATTTCTGAGGATTATTTAAAACTCCGAAGAAAACAATGCAATGCTATTTTGTATTCTAAATACATTTATTTGTATTTTCTATGTCTCATAGTTACTTTTTCAATAAGCACAATGTGGCCAGAATCTAACTTAGCCTTACCTTGAAGAGTGAGCACAACAGAAAAAGCAGTTGTAGCTAATGAATGAACAGGAACAATAGAGATCTACTGGCATTTGTCCCTAAAATCTGTGTGAAGAGGAGAATGGGGAAGCTTTGAGAGGGAGGTAGCCCAGATCTGCTGAATTTTGATGAGGTTTTTTCTAGTTTGTCTCCCATTCTGGTTGGCTGAATTATTATTTATTTCATTACTCGATATGTGGTAGGTGATGTTTGCTTGGAATATGAGCAACAAGCTGTTGGGCTCAGTAGAGTTCACTTATGCAATAGAAAAGAATTATTCTCTCCTCTCCAGGAACTGCTGGGTGAAATTTAATCATCTTGGCTGCGTCACAAGGGTTTAGAGTAGAGGATCATAATAGTCCATTCTGACCTTAAAATACATAACAATGTGCAAGTAGATACCAGGATTGTAACCTGGCCAATGTACAGGCAGTTACATCCCCCTACATTCCCTTGTATCTCTGCAATAACTTTTCCTACAGTATAGGATGTAAACACTGGTTTAGTAATTGTTGGATCAAATAATATAGAAAACATACATTATCAGGTCTGCATGTGTCCCACAAGTAGTCCTGCCATATTCCCACTTCTTTATTTCATAGTGTTGATCATATTCACTGTTAAACTTAATCTGAAGAGGGAATAATAGTTCTCTGGTAAAATTTGACTAATCCCAAACCGAAAATAACAATGTTTTCACCTGAGACATCTGTCTGAGCAAATTCTCATTCCCTTGGTCCAGTGAAGTCATGTTCAAATTGAAACACTTGTGAGTAGGATCAGCTGTTAAATGTTTGACAACATTTCTATTTCAGTGGCCTCAACATTTGGAGGCTCCTGGGGTAAGGGGGAAAGGGAGTTAACATTGAGCTAGTGCTAACGATTCTGATGGCTGAGTGCCGCAGGAACTAGTTAGGATTGCATTGTTGAGGTCACTTGAGAGCCGACAGCTTAGAAATCTTTTTATCAAGGAAATTTAGATGATGTGGAAATTTCCATGCACACCTGAGATCTCTGGGATCTGTGGATTTCTGTCCTCATGGACATGTAGAGAAGATGGCAGATTTCAAAATGCACTAATGATTTGTCATTTGCTCTTAAAGAATCTCCCAAATGTCACGGCTGCGGCAGAGGCACGGAGTGATGTACAGGAAGAGTATGTGCTTTTAATTAAAAAAATGGATCAGGGAAGGGGAAGGTGAGCAGAATATTGAGGCAGTCTTCCCACGTGGGTGTATTATGCATGTTTGCACCACCTTGTCACCCACATAGAGCAGCTGGAGAAAGTGGAGAGCTCAGCTAAAAAAATTACTTAAGAGATCTAGAAGACATTCTCCGGAGATGGGTATAGAGGTGGACATATGAGGGACTGTGTGATGACTATTGGAGGGAGTAAGAGGCCAGCACAACACCTGGAGGATGTAAAAAGAAAAAGTAGTTCTGCTGGGTGGTGTCCTGTGACACAACCAGGGAAATGGGAGGATTTAATCAAAGGAATGTCAGGAAATTAAAAGGCAGACAGCACAAAGGCACAAAGTTCTCTCCAGGAGAATTTTTCAGATGTTAAAACAGGTCTGGATGGATACAATATCTGTGAACTGCAGAGAAGAATCTTGTGTTGGATGAAGGCCAGATCAGCATTCCCTTGAAAATGTCTAAATTAGGGGGATTTGATATAAGTTTATTTTGTTTCAAATCAGTTCTGTGGTAACTTGTAGCTGAGTTTGCTGCTGGTTTGATGCATCCATTGAATCTACTAGCAGCTGCAAAATTCCAGGAGCCTGGCCTTTTCATGATTCAGTGACCATGTAATTGGCTATGGGCTTCATTCAGTCTTTTCATATTATGTGACCCTTCCATACAGCATCCCACCAAAAAAGTCCTCGTTAAACTCTATGGCTTTCCATTTTCCTTGGATATACAACCAGATAAAACACCGTATTAATGTCTGACTACTTGTTTGCATCGTTACTAAAGCTTAAACTCTACAAACTGCCAGTTACTGAATGGACCATCAGGAATGGACAGTGCAGAGGGATAAACAGTCAAGGACATATTAGCTTCCATTCTGAAAAAGTCTTAACTACCGTGATTTAATCATTTAGCAACACTGTTTGAGGAGTTTCGAACATAACTGGTCTTGGGAGACAGCTGCCTTCTCTTTATCCGCCCTCTGGCTGGGAGT
This sequence comes from Neodrepanis coruscans, assembly GCA_013400695.1. Classification (NCBI taxonomy): domain Eukaryota; kingdom Metazoa; phylum Chordata; class Aves; order Passeriformes; family Philepittidae; genus Neodrepanis; species Neodrepanis coruscans. Next base: position 13,816 of record VYZS01078549.1, on the reverse strand, counting down.
TGTGGGTGTGGGAGGAATGCAGGATTGGGTGCTTATCTCTTCATCTAGTCTCTGCTGTGTTTTGAGTTGCTAACTGGAGTGGTGATGTGCCTGAAAAAAGATTGGCAGGGGAAGGTCAGCTGCTGCACCGATGGACATTGGCGGGGTTGGAGGTGGGGAATCTAGTTTTTGTGTTGTGGTCCAGATTTGTTCTAAGCCTATGTAATTTCAGTCATACCACACATTTTCACGTGTGATGTGTGTTTTCAGCAAAACAGCTTTACATGGGCCGCAACTAGGAGTCTACCCAGGGATTATCGTGTGTGAGAGAATTTTTGCTTCCAGCACTAATGATTAAGATTTCGATCTTTGTTACACATTTTAGCATGGAATAATTAGCTTTACAAAGGTATGGCTGAAATAAAAATTTATGATAGGTTTCACTTCCCAGGTCTCCAGTGTGGCAGGATTACAGTTGCAATATCTGTAAAACCTCTGCAAAACAACCAAAGTTGCCTTTTTCATGCAAGAATTAAAGTTGTAGGTTGTTACAGGACTGGGGAGGGGAAAAAGGTGCCTTAAAAGGTGCTGTTATTGGAAATTTAAATTGAACAACCGTCTTATCAAAGTGAAGGCTTTTTTCTTAAACTGATTTTTTTTTTTTTTCCAGAGCAGTAAAGCTCATACTATAACAGTTGTTGCTGACATATATGGAGGAGGTAGAAAGTCATTATGGCAGTTCCTCAGCTAAAGAAGCCTTGCCAGCGCCTCAATGAGTGGTACAGGAACGGAAAGTGGAAAGAAAGAGTTTTGCTCTTTATTGTATTTACAGCCCGTGTTAGTGCATCCAAAGTCTTTGTTGAAAAGAGCATTTTCAGCTCTTCAGGATAATCCTGAAACCTCTGTGTGTTCGATTTTTCACAACTGCTTGGCAGGTCTGGTGTCATTCAGGGTTTCTTCCTCTCTGTTGAGTGAGTTACTGTGCTCATTTGAGAAAACTGAAATATTGCAAAGTGTGTCATGTAGAAAGGATTGTTTGAGTCCAGGGCTCTGAGTGCTACAACACAGCACCACACTTCCTGCCTTGTTTCCTGATCCAATGGGCTAGAATAAGAAAGACATCAATTAAATGGAGAATTGGAGAAACCTAAACACGTGAGGCAGTTGGCTGTAATTGCAAAGGGAAAAGGAACACTGCAGTGCTGCAAAAATCTCAAAGGTGACTGAGCACATTGCTTTTTCTAGCTGAGCACTGACTTTTTTTTAACAGTTTTTCAGTGCTGTAACAGTTGCTGGACAGCAACTATTGGCTCACAGCATAGCATTGGAGAAAGCACAATTGCAGTATGAAGTAGCTCATAAGAGAGCTCATGAGTTTCCTGTATTTCATCTTTAGGTGAATTTTCAACATTTCTGAGGTAAAATGGAAACAGCAAATGCACAAGGCTGTAATTATCACTGCATCAACCTCGGGGGTGCCAGTGCCCCATCAGTCAGTACCGGGGATGGCATCCTGCATTTGCATTCAGATCTTAACAGGCTTTGGTTTCCCGCATCACATTACAACCAGGAATGACCTCAAATCACTGGGCAGATTTCACTGAGTTCAGCCACAAGTACCTGTACTCTGGTGCCCAGAGTCCCAGCAGTCTTACAACATACCTGGTTAATGACAAGAGATCCCCAGCAGATTAGAAATAGGTAGCTTTTGCATAGACTTACAGATGATAAAACCAAAGTATTAAGAGTCTGAATGCTTCATGCGCTGAAGATAACTTAGTTTAAGAATATACCTTTAGGTGAACAGCTTTTGATAAACTATTTTATTAATCTCGTTTAATAGATTACAAAATATGTTTTGGTTTGTTTTGTTTCTCACACACCCACACACACCCCCGCAAAGGATGGCATTTTAACTTGTTTTGTCTAAGTGTTATGTATCTGTTTGTTTGAGGTTTTTTTACTCCTTGAGAGCAGGGCATTGCAGCATCCCTGAGTTGATTTATGTAACCTAAAAGTTCACCTTCAAAAATCTTTACCTTGAATCACAGGGCTGAATTGGAACAGTTATTCATTAGCTTCCGGCACCCACAATATCTTCTCTCTTTATTTCCAAGCTGAATATTTCCCTTCCCTATCTTTCTGGGTATCTGGTGGATGTCAAACCTTTTGACACCAATCATCTACTATTTTACCCCCAAAATAAAGCCTCCATGTTCTTTTAGCATTTAAACCTTCTCTGGTAAATTCCTTTTTCCTTGTGGGCCAAGAGACTTGCTGTCCACTACGACAGGGGCAAGAGTAAGGAAACTAAAATACTGTGGGGGTGTTTTTTACATGTCAGAAAACACACATATTCAAGATTAAAACCTACGTTTATGTTGGATAATACAACCAATGGCTTATTTAGTAAACACCAGCACTGATATACGCAGAAGTCTAAAGTGTTAAAGAAGAGGTTAGGAAGGCTGCTGTACATCAAATTAATCCCATTTTGCTTAGAAAAATTATTGAAGTTTGGTTTATGGTTTTTTGCTCTAAGAAATGATGCTTCTGTGGAAAGTGACTTTTATGTATTTTAATGAAAAATATGAAGGCGATATCATACTGTGACAGTTTAAGTGATGAATAATTGCAATTAATTTAACAAATATTGAGAACATGCAATGACTCTTTGAGAGGCCAAGCAGTAAATCAAATTTATAATCCTCACTGGTAGATAACGAGCTCGGCCTCAGTGCAGGTAGGGCATTCATGCTTTGGGAACACCCTTCTCAGCGACTTGTCCGCATGCTGAACAATTCAGCTACCTTTCCTGCCGCTCTTCCTGAGATAACCTGTTGCCTAAAGCTCAGCTGCAGCAGAGATGTGCTCCTGAACTGCTGCAATTCACAGGTTGGCTTATTAGCATAACCCACCATTAGTTCTGTCATTGCTCACAGCCAGGAATATTTACATAGCATTTGAGGGAAGCATCTCTGTAGCTTCCACTGCTGAATCCAGTGGGAATTGTGCATCAGGGCCCTCGGGAATTTACAGCACCTTTTCCAGTCTCTACATGAACTGCACAGAATGCGAATTTTTAGAACTTCCAGCAGCAGAGTATTTGAATATTAGTGCCTTGTGCTGAAAGAACAGTTGGGTGCAGATCTGATTTATTGAACACATGACTTTGAACCGATCTGCACAGTGCAGATCGGCACAATTCCTGCTGGTTGCTGCAAAGACACGAGAACAAAAGATGTGCCCCAAGAAGGGACACAACCTTGGTGCTCTTAAACTCTAAATTCTGTGGAGTGCTTTTCAAGGAATGCTGTGCAGGCAGTTGGTTTTGTAATTCCAATTTTAAGGACTAGGAGATATGGGCTCAAGGTACATCTGAAAATTCCTGAGGACAGTGAAGACCTGCAGGATCGGTGCCTTGTTCTCCCAGTCCCTGTCACCAGTGCAGCCCTCCCGGGCAGTCACAGCAGTTTATCTGGCTTGAGGCTTTCAAGGGTCATGAAGGAAGGTGCTAAAGTCCCACCCTGATTTGCATAAGTGCAAATTGGTCGTGATCTGGACCTAAATGTTCCAGTTCAGAAGGATTTACAGGCAGGATCTGAATGAATGGAGGGTGGCCGCATGTCGATGGGCTGTTTAAGTGAAGTGATTGACAAGGGGATCCATAGCTGGAGGCAGCGGACTGGTTTACCGCTCACAGCTCTCCACGCCACCCACATTGCCCAGGCAGCTAAGGAGCGATGGTTGACCTGCTGTGCTCAGGAGAATGGCGTTTCAGAGGGAAAAGGAGTGATTTTAGCTTGCCATAGTATGTGTCTCAGTGTCTGCCTTGCTTGTCGCTGTGCCCTCTGTGCTGGGGTAGCCCGTGTCCCACCCAGTGCCCTAAGGGTTGCACTGGCAAGAGACGAGTTCCAGCGACTACTAGTCTACAAGCAGATAATGTTCTAGCAACGTTGTCTGCCAGGCAGGAATGTATTGAGAATGATTTCACATTTATAAGCTGCCTTGGTTGAACAATTCCAGAAGGAGCCAAGGCTCCCCCCAGGCACACGGGCTGGAAACCAGACCATCACTGTACTGTCCTGCTCACTACACCATCAACCCGGGGCGAGGTGTCAAACTTGTGACCACTAGTCAAATGGTCAAGTGTGTGACCACTAGTCATGTGTGACAAACCCATTACTGAGCCCTAAAGCGATCTTCTTCCGTGCTTGGCGTTGTTGTTATCAGAGATGATCAGCAGAAGGAGGGTAGTGATGGTACCCTGAGCTGTGAAGTCCGAATGAAAGCTGCCAGGGAGGAGCTGCAGGCCCATCCCAATCTGACTGCTGGGAGGGGACTGCATTCCTCTGCTGCCTTCCACCCAGGGGTGGAGTACAGGCTGTTTGCTTTCATCTGTCCCGATGATAAGCAGGCAATATCCAGGTAACCCCGAAACAATTTTCCCTTGGCCCTTTTCCTCTGGAAATTTATTCATATTCATTCATATGGCATTTATATTCATCCTCTACCCAGGATGGATAAGGATGTGTCTGGGTATATAGAAAACAGAGATACTGAGGGCTGATCAGGGTTGATTAACTTTTTTCTGAGCTACATCAGAAGATGTCTTATGGTAGTCTAGACTTTCCCAAAATGCTGCTTGTCAATGGCTCTTCCACTCACCTGCACTTCCTTTGCGCAGGGACAGTATCTTGATACAGTGGTGTCTCAGGTACTGTAATTTCACAGAGGCACAAAGAAAACAAAACCAAACCTCTCCAAAAATATCCGATTGCCAAAAGTGGTCAAGTTATAAAATTATTACAATAAAAAATATGAAAGAGCAAGGTTTCTGAAAGTGTTGTGGAAAAGGATTACAGGGTTTTCTAGAACTAAAGGCCCAGAATTCTGGTTATAGCACAGCACTTTGCTAGATAGGTGAGCAAAGCACTTAGTATATGCAAATAATATTAAAAGTGGAAAAGAGGTTCTTTTTAAGAGTAACTGGAAATTTTAACGTGGAAAAATGTGGGGTAAACTTCCTTTTAACTGTGGTTGTCCTGACTGGTGTCCAGCAGTATGTTTAGAATTTTCCTGGGCGAGTAATTGCAAGGGTTTTTTAATCTATTTCTAGACAAACGGTCATTACATCTGATGCAAATAACAAGGGGCTTCCCTACCCCGTTGCCTCAGTTTATGCCTTAATTTCCTGATACTTGCTGTTCTGTAATGGTGCTGGCCTTTATGAAGTGTTTATGGGTTAAAAACACTGTGTGTGGGACAGACATTACTTTAGCAGAGCTAAAACTCATTGAGCATAATCAAGTGGTGAGAATTTAGCCCATCACTTTTAGCAGGTAGTTTGTCTCTGTGCAGTCACACAGCTCAGTATCATCAGTACCTTTGTATTTTTAAATTATCCCTTCCTTAAGAGGACGGGAGGTAATAGAGACACATCTCACTATAACGAATATATATTAAGGGTATATTCTGCACCTCCTATTGTTCTGAATGCTGAGCTGGAGAGAGCCTTTTCCAGGGGCTTGGAAAATAACTTTTTTGAGAGGTTAGATTTTTCCAAGGATCTATAATCATACTTAAAATCTCTCTTCTCCGGGTCATACATACACAAACATAACTGTTTGGGGGGTAACAATTGAGTATTTGTAACATTTCATTTTTCATGGTGACTTTGGGCATAGCTTTTACATATCTCTGCCAAGGACAAAGAATTTCCTCTGAGTTTGAATGCACACACTGAATTGACATTTTTGCAAACGAAAGGCACTCGTTTCTCTTTTATTACAGGTGATAGTAAGATTGTAAGAAGTTTGATTTGTTTTTTTAGGTCCTGTGCAGAGATGTGTGTAAATTGACCCAACATATACTATGGCTATTTAAGTTGGAGATCATTGCACATGTTGGATGGTGTGAGTCCAAGCATGAAGGAATGATATCTTCCTGCCAAACACCCTCAAGCTGGTGTTTTGTTAATTATATATGCCATTTTATAGGCTTAATATTCATGCCATGGCAGTGCTCGGCAGCAGGGCTCAGAAATCTTGGGGTACAGTTTCATGCTAAGTCTGAGCTGCAGCCAAAGGTGCTGCCTCCTGTTATGTACCAGGTCTAAAGTTCTTATGGTCAGCTGGAACAAGGAGCTGATGCTGCTGTGAAGTAGTATTTTTCTTCCAGAATGATTTTTTTTCAGCAGGATCTCTTGTAAGTTACTGGTGCAAGAGGAGAGTGGTAGTGAGCAAGGAATGTGGCATGAACAATTTTGGTGCAGTGCAGATTTAAAGAAATCCTGTCTATAGGTGTGGCTGGGGAAGGTGTGATAACTCTCCTTCAAGAGCATATAATAGTCAGAACCATGAGTTTAAGAGATTTGGTTAAAAATATATCAATGTGTGTGTTTAACTAATTTTTCATGACAAATAGAGAAGTATCTTTTATTCACCTGTTTATTGTCTGTGCCTTTTTCTGTTGCTTTGGAATATGAGTACACTTAACAGTAAAGGTAGGTATAAGCATAAGACTTTTCAATATTAGGGTTAAGCATAGTCCTTGCTGCAAACAAGGACTGTGTCTTGTCTATGTGAGTTAATATCTTTATTTTGCTTAATCAGGATGTTAAAGCATTATTTTTTAGCACACTGCTCTGTTTTCAATGTCTTGTAGGGTTTAAGTAGTTTTCAAAGACATAACTTCTATTTATCTATTTTCTCAAGTCTTCCTTTTTCCTATGGTAAAATGACTTTTCTCTTTCCCTCAAATAAAAGTTTCCTCTCCCCCTGTCAAATGCATTGAAAAATAGAGACTTGTATTCATTGCTGCTGTATTCAAATCAGAGTTTTAAATTCTTCACAAAACCCAACATTAAGTGTTTTGGCAATATAGAACTCTGCTCTTGTCATTGTTTTCACCCAACTGGGTGCACTTCCATGCAAAAGTATGTGCTGACTGCCATACAGAGTTGCTGGAAAATATGATGATGAGCAGCTCTGAATTGCCATGTGAGCTGAACACTTTGTTCCTTCTTTCTTCTTCCAAAGATTGGAAGATTCTTCTCTAAAGGAGGAGGAAGGCCTGGGAGAGTATGTGTCAGAGACAGCTTCCCCTCATTTCCTGGAAATAATGAACGATATTTGTTACATGAGTTCTTAACTGTTCCGTTTTCCCAGAATCACAGAATGGTTTGGGTTGGAAGAAACATTAAAGGCTATCTAATTCCAACCATCAACAGGTACACCTTCCACTGGACCAGACTGTTCAAAGCCCTGTTCAACCTGGCCTCTTGTGGCTTTAAATGAACTGTCCCTCTGAGCATTGCCAGCATTTGCAGTGAAAAAGAGTTGGGTGCAGATCTGATTTATTCAACACTCGACTTTGAACTGATTTGCACAGTGCAGTGCAGCCAATTCCTGCTGGTTGCTGGACATTTTCACTGTGCTGTTTGATACTTTTGCAAACTGCGTTTTAACAGAAAGTTCAAGGAATTTGTTTTAGAGGCCTTCAGTTGCTGCCAACCCACCAGAGTTGCTTCAGCACCTCTGCAGATAAGTAAATTGACAAAGCACATTTCCCTCCATGTGTGATGTGCACGGCCGATTTGAGCTCCTTATATCTAGATTTGCTCTGAATGATCAGAAAATAGCAGAAAGGGAATGCCTGGATGTAATTTCTCTGCTGTGATTAACTCAGCTTGCTTTCTGGTAATTTCAAAATCATAAAGCAGATTTTCTTTAGGATTTCTTGCAGGCAGTTTTTTTGAGGTTT
>VYZS01078537.1:19895-35018 GCA_013400695.1 Neodrepanis coruscans | reverse complement strand
TGGCCTAACTATAAAACCGTGCTGTATACATGTGATTTATCATTTAAATAGTATACTATTAATTTCTAAGAGTTTAAAATTAAATCAAAAGATGTTCTATGACATATAGAGAATCAGCCCTAGGTCCTGATAAATGTATTAATGCCCAACATCCTCTTGTACTGAGAGGGTGTAGGTGTCTTGGACCCCACCAGTTCTCATCTACAGACACAGAATGATAAAACATACATTTCTGATAAAGGAAGTAGTTTCCTGCGATCAAGTGCAGACAAATAAAAGCCAGTGTTATTCTTCAAAACACATAATGTATTAGAGACTGAACCCTACATAGTTAACCAGCTTTGTTCGTCTTTAACCATAGGAAGAANTCTCAATAACAACCTTTTCTCTTCCAGATATTTCCCATCATCTCAGCATCAGCTCACTCTAAGTTGAAATGTGAAGCCCACAAAATTAATTTGACAATCTTTACTCTACCCTTGAGTGCTTAGTCACAGGTGTCACTGCCCACCAGGTTTTTCTTCAGGAAGGTTAAGGCTTTTGCTTTCCCTTGCTTTTTAATGAGAAAGCCGGAAAAAAGAGCTTGTGCTTGGCCAACAAAACCCTGCCTCTTCTTTGGTTTTATGTCCACATTCAGAAGAGACTCTACAAAGACAATTCTGGTAAGATGGGATCTACATTCTTTTGAGGATCTGTGAGCAAGATCATAATTCCTTACTATGTTTTTTTCAAAATATTTTCTTGACCATTTTCTAATTCAGTCAGGTAAAACATTTGATTCTAGGCTGAACTTCCTTCATCCTTTGGACAGTATGGTACCCAAGGCTCAAAAAAACTACATCCTCACTTAGTAGCTGCTGCTAGCTTTGTAACTCAGATTCATACAACCACATCAGAGAATTCTTTCACTTTTATGTCAAATGCTATCAATGACCTAGTGGTTGTCACACTGGAGCTAGGTGGGAGGAGATAGATCTGTTCCCCCTTGTTCTACGGGAAGGTGTCAGATCTTTTGAACTTTACTGGAAGGGAAGAAAATATTGAAGAATACTGTCAGTTTCATATCTCTGTACATTTGAAAAATGTACATTTGTCATGGGAAAACCAAATATTTACTTCTCAGTTTGTTGCTTCTTTCACCACTTAGCTTCTCTAGTTCAGCAGAACCCAGCTCTCTGAAAGAATGCTCTTTGGCACAGAAAACAACAATAACACAGCTGAAGGAGCCGAGCCTTTTCACTGCAAGAAACATCTGTGAGCAGCAATGGGAGACAATGCTCAAATTTGTGAACGAGGGATTGCAAAAGCAATGGTGTTGAGATTGAGACAATAATCTTGTTTTTTCACAGTTCATTTCATAATCAGAATTTTCCCTGATCTTGAATAGGAGACTTTAATTTTATCTTGCTTGTCGCTTGGCTAGCTTTGAATTATTTATACTTAGTTACACAAAAAGCCTCTCTTGATATCCAAGCACACTATGTAACACATCTTGCTACATGGGTAAAATGTTTCCTCTACTGAGCACTTACACTTCCTAGACAACAAATCAACAAGAAATTCCTTAACACTCTCAGAGATAGGTGTTATGTTAACCACTTGTGTAAATTTTTCAAGTCTACAAAAGCAGCAGCAAAGACTTACATGATGACTTTTTTTTGAGATGGAGGTCCTGACAAAGATGTTCTTCCACCAAAACAGAAAACTAAGTCTTGGAATTGTAGAAAATATTATCAGGAAGGATCTTGAAAATTCATCTGGTCCATCTCTAAACCACTGCTGGCAGAGATTTTGTTGAATCTGGATGATGGTAAAATAAATTAAGATTGGCAAATACTTCAACTGTCCCTTGAAAGGATCTTTGTTCTTACCCTGACAGTGTGAGGTATATCTGATATCGCATAACATTTTTAGAACAGTCAAATGGTGGAACAGTGATGCAGCTCATTTGAGGTACATGAAGCTAGGATGAAAGTGCCAGATTGGAACTCCTCATAGAAAGGGGGAAACTGTGATCTGGTATTAAACTTCACATACAATTATCATTTAGTGTCTGAAGAAGCCCACATTATCTGTGTGCATTGTATCAAAGCCTAAGACAGGAAGATAACAGCTGATGGTTGTTGCAATGTTGATAATCCTCCTGACAACAGTTTGGCAGTGGGTACCTCTGTGACTACCTGAAATTATCATATTGTTCTTCTGTGTATATTCTTCTATTTTTTCATCTCATGCTGTAAGTGTAAGCTTGACACTGATCATTATTTCATTCTGTGTTTGTACAAACATTAGCATTAGGTTTTCTGGAGTGTGTTGGACTACACATAATTATGTCTTCTTGTCTAAAGTTAAATACATAGAAAATAAAATTGTATAAAATACAACACAGTCATAAACCAAAAAACTATTAAAAAAAAATCCAGTAGTCTGAATCTAATTTGTCTAATGCATTGATAGCATAAAATAATGTCTTCAACAGCTGTGTTTTAAACAGAACTGCCTTTGAGCAGTTTTCAAGTCACAATGTAGTATTCCTACCCAATCCAGTTCTAAATGGAACTGGAACATTCTTCCTTGCAAAGAAAAAAATTAAAATGAGACATAACACACCACAGACTTTCCATGAACAAATTAAAAATCCAGCAGAAATATTGATCCTCATGAGATATTTGCTATTTTCTCTAGCAGAAGGTATTTAGATTCTAAACCCTTTATTTAACTGTTCTATAGGGCTGTATTTTACAAAACAATTAGTTTGAAAAGAGTGTTATTAGCCTTGTGACTTGAGTTCTGTGCAGCAGCTGTATGACAACGTCAGACATTATCCTTTATAGCTTTATGGCAGCAAGACGATGAGCACTGTCATATCACTGACAATAACTGGACATTGCATTCTCGGTTTTGAATCTGAGTCATTTTGACATTTAGCCATTGCTTTAAAATGGTTTCAAGTGAAATTCTTGTCATTTTTTGTTATGTCACTTTATAGTTCTTTAGCTTTCATTGCACTTTATATAAACTCAGCCATTATGCTCCGAATTTAGCTACCTGAATCCATACTAATTGCAAGCACTTTTCTTAGGCTTTTCATCTGGTTTTTGGGTTTTTAGTACAAGATGGTCTTTTCAGCAGCTGGCCATTTAATAATGATGTTTTCTGAAACTCACCAACAATTTTAAATCCTTTATTTAAGTGTAAGCTTTTTAAAAAAGGAGACATAGAAATCAATTTTAAGTTACGACTTCAAATTGGAAGTTTAACTCCTGAGGATGGATGCTATGTTCTCTAGTACATAAGATTTCCATTGAGCTTTGTAGTTATGACACTATAGCAGAATAAAGCCTTATGACTCAGGCAAAGAAGTGGGACTTCCTTGGAGTTAAGTAGGTACATAAGCACTACAGAAAATCATGTTCTGGCCATGGAGAAATAAGCCAAGACATGTTGCTATGCTTCATTTCCTGCAAACAAGACTACATTACTGAGGCACAACATGTCCAGCATGTCACACTGATCTTCACAAAGGGGTGTTTGAGCTCTGCAGTTTCAGAATGTTCAGTGAAAATCCCTTTGGAAATATGTATTTACTTTAAATGTAGTCATGTACCACGAAAACAAAAACAAGTTCTTTAAAAGTTCAGTACACTTATTTCTAAAAGTAATTGTAGCAAACCTGACTTTTTAAGCCCTAAATAATCAAATATAACTGCCATATCACTTTGCAGAACCACCTTCTAACTTCTAACATGTTGTTTCTTATCCTTTCCACTGCATCTTCCACCACAATGTAGGCAGGTATGTTATTAGTCTTTGATAGTCGTAATATCTCTCCTGCATCAGCTTTTTTCTAAATGACTCTTTTTTACTATTTCACTTTCACCTCTTAAATATGATTGAAGTTTTACCTGGGCACCATCAAACAAATCTGGCAGGAAAGATACTCTTTACAGTCACCAGGCTATTGTTAATATATTCATTAATTATGACATTTATTGAGAATTTACAATGAACTTTTACCAGTAGTGAACATTCCCCTCAGTCTTCTATTTCCATTCTTGTGAACTTGTTGCTGTTTCTGAAGAATTGAACATGAGGAAAAGTTTACTCCTTTGCTCTCCTGATATTAGTACTGGATGCACATATTCAGGAAAGATAATTGTTATGAGAATAGGAAATATTCAAGATGAAGAGAGTCAAGTTCCTTTGCTTCAGCAGTATTAAGCAAAATAAAATTGTTTCCCTTTTATCTGAGTTGACTCCATAATTACTGTAGTATCTTGCTTAAAAATGCTTTTTAAATGTTTGAAAAAATATTATAGTTCCACACCACTTAAGTATTTAGCTTTGATAAGAGGTAGTGATGCTGCTGCATCGGACCTAGTTTTCTATCCAGCCTGTACAGCAATAAAAATCAAGAAATGAAAACATATTTTCATATTTTCCCGTATCTTTATCTAGAGTCCAAGCTGTAGCAAACAAAGAACTCTGTTCCCTGGGTTTTCCGAGCTGTCACTGTCACTAACCCTAAGCTAGGCTAAGAGGAAAAATGACATAAATACAATATAGTTTCACCAGAAGTTGTTTGCACACGACTAGCCAGATATTTTGTACATGGTAGACTTAGCCTAAATTAATTTTTTCTCAATTTCAGTGAAGTGATATATAAGAAACTATAAACAAAGCTGGACAAGTTGAGGATTAACTGGCAAAATGCAAGCTGGTTTTGGTTGGAATAGAGTTAATTTTCTTCATTGTAGCTAGTATGGGGCTATGTTTGGGATTTGTGCTGGAAGTGGGGCTGGTAACACATGGATGTTTTAGTTATTTCAGTACTTACAAAGAGCCAAGGCCTTTTCTGCTCCTCACCCCATCCCACCAGTAAGGAGGCTGGGAGGGCACAGGAATTGGGAGGGGACACTGCCAGGACAACTGACCCCAAGTGACCCCAGGTATATACAATACCATATGCTGTCATGCTCAGTGTATAAAGCTGGGGGAAGAAGAGTAAGGGAAAAACATTCAGTGTGATGGTATTTGTCTTCCCAAGTCACTGTTATGGTGGAGCCCTGCTTTCCTGAGAATGGTTGAACATCTGCCTGCCCATGGGAAGCAGCAAATGAATTATTTGTTTTTCTTTACTTTTGTGTGCAGCTTTTACTTTCCCGATTAAACTACCTTTTTCTCAACCCATGGGTATTCTCACTTCTCTTATTTCAGTTCTCTCCCCCATCCCGCTGGTGGGGAGTGAGCAAGCGGCTATGTGGGGCTGAGTTGTTGGTTGGGGTTAAATCATGGCAGTAAGACAGGAAAAAATGTTATTTAGAAATGGGAATTATGAGGTTGGCAGGGGTTAACAGCAAAGGAGATTAAGTCTGGAAATGATCCAGTTGAATACTTACACAAAATAATCAATGGTCTAAATAAGTGGCATGGAGCTGCTCAGAGTGGTAATCATTCAAAACATTGGGTAAAATAATGAAGAATAAGAGTGTTGCAATGAAAGAAGTGCATGATCATCTTTGAAATTATGAATAATAGAAATGGACCAAAATTCAGCCATGCCAAAGGTAATGTACATAGGAACACCAAAAATTTCTAATGCAGATTGGAGATCATCAATGAAAATTACTGAACAGGACATGGGTGGGCTAAATGCTCACAGTGACAGAACTGTCCATATGATACATCCATGAAAAGGGCATACCTCTAGGCTGTACCAGAAGACTTATTTCCAGTAGAGAACAGGAAGTATTTTTTCCAACACAAGGTCCTAGTGAAAACTCTCCTGCAATTCTGTTTATAATTTGGGTTATCTGTGTGTAACCAAGGTCCAAATGAAGACAGAGGAGGGACACAGGAAATGAAAAAACAATAGAAATTAGAGAAAGCTAGTAAAGGTTTCCTTACAAATCAAAGAGTGTAAGGAGCCGTTTTTGTTGTCTATCAAAGCACTGTAGTAATCCTGGAGCATGAAGAGCAGTTAAAAGTAACAAAAAAAAAAAATTTGAATAAGACAGAAATCTAATAACAGTTTAAGAAACATTTAGTCAGGAAAACAGATGCTTCTAACCATTTAAAGAATGAAGATCTGGGAGATCTTTCTAACAAAAATTGAACATAGAGAACTAACATAGCTAGCAAAAGTGGTATGTACTACAGCCTTTAATAGGATCAGTGTGCAATAATGATGCATTATACTGTCTGTAATAGCTGGGGACTAAGAGCCTGTAGGTCAGGCTTGTGGCTGGATAGTTAGGCATCTCCATACAACCTGCAGTTTTTAGATCTACTCAATGCATCAGCATATCTTCTCATTAGACATTTTGAGTTTTAACACTGGAACAGACAGTCTGTAGACTTGTAAGGCAATACATGGGAGCTCTTCACACACAATTTCCATATATTTATTTGTTAAGTGGTACACTGAACAAGTTACTTTTTTTCTATGATTTACAGAGTGACAGTAAATGGTTTTAAACCTTTTCTTTCAAAAGTTGTGTTTATATACATACATGTTAATGATGGATGTAGAATAAAAGTGACAATACTATTTTCTGTTCATTTTTATAATATTAAGAGGCAACTACGATATACACAATACATTGTCTAGATTCTACTATTCCTATATATTCATACACAGTTCACCTATTTCAGTTCTCTCTGAATTGATAAGCATTGTCATTCTTGAGCAAAATTATACCATCTCAAGAACAAATACACTTTCTTTTGCTATTTTTTTTTTTTTTTGGTAATTCCATTGAGTCCAATATTGTGAAAAATGGTGACTCTTACAGCTACCAGTGGGAATATGAAAAGGAGCTTCGTTTTGTATTAAACCCTGTAACATACCTTTTCAAACAGGAGATGTTTTCTTATATTATTTAGGTACTTCAGAAAATGCCATCCTGAAAAATATTTTTTAAGTAGTATAGGAAATTGGTTATTGTTTCAAAAGCAATGGACTCTTCTGAACTAGATGGTTGTGCTAAGCATAGTATCTTGAGAGGTATAAAAGATTATGTTAGAAACACGTTTAATGGGGAAAAACACCTCAGAACAAAACAAAACCATGCAAAGAATAAATAATTACTTAATAGAAATCTATGAATAATTTATGTGGTTTTTTATTAGCTGTTAATAATGGCTGCATTACAGAAATGTTTTCCTGATGGAAAAGGAGCTAAGGAGTATGGAGGTATCTCTGCAATAATTTACTATTGAACTTTGATCATTCTGTTCAAAAAGAGACCACTTTTTTTTCTCATGGAAAAAAAAAAAAAAAGTGGTCATAATTCATGGAAACTGCTAACTCAAGAGAGCCCAATTAAAAGTCTTACAAAAGAAAAAGCACAGCCATCTTTTTACCTTAGGGTGTCTAGACATGATTACCAGCATGCTTTCCCCCTTGGGTATTTGTCAGTGAATTACCTCAAGGTTTACAAGACTAATTGTGCATGATCAAGATTTTACCTGGGGGGAAGTGTGTGAGGTTCTTTCTTTCTTGTTTGTTTATATGGCATGACCTATGGCAAATAACTGAAATTTTATATCTATACAAGAAAATTACAGCTATGGCATCACAATACACAAATAGTAAATAATCTGTTCCATTCCCCACACAAACAATGGAGTGTTGTAAACCACACCTCATCAAGCATAGGGAATGAAAATACTGTTTTAAAAGCAAGTATAGGTGTAACTCACCATTTTAAGCACATTACATGCATTTAGATATTTACTCCCTAGTAGAAAACAATACAAATATGTCCATGTGTCCTGAACATATAGGGCAGAACATACATGTTTTAATTTGTTATGAACCCAAGAAAGCCAAAATAATGTGGTAGTCTATTAAGGCACAATTATTTCCCAGTAAAATATACTGGAAACTTCTGGTGATGGAATACATTCAAAATTAAGGAGCCATTGTCCAGATAAACAGTAACATCTATCCCATAGGTAATATTAAAAACATTTCTATGATAATATACAAATATCTGCTTGCTAAGAATGATGCATTCTGTCTGCTTCAAGAGCCAATATTATTTTAATTGAAATGCATACACATAAGTCTGGTTAAATATAATCTGCATTTGAAATTTACATGGAAATGTATTAATAGCGAAGAAATACCACATTTTAGGCTTTTCATTACTTTCCAAAAACTTTGCAAGATACACTTTCTTATACCGTATTATCTAGGTAGGGAGTAGAAACTCAGAGTAACAAAACAATCTAAAAGAAAAGTTTCAGAAAGTAAAGGTGATGGAAGAAGTATGTTGTAAGACCGAGAGAGATATCACCACTAAAAACAGGCAGGTGTGCAAAGAAACGACTACAAACGAAACGTGAGCATCCATCTCCAAAACGATGCCCATCCATAAACGCAGGTATGAAGTTACCTGCCATGTGCATAAACCCCAGCCGGCGATGTGATAGATTTGAGCTGTGCCTAAAAGCAGACATCCACGCCCTCGGTGTGGATGGCTAGACAAAGGTGGGCTTTCCCCCTCCTTCCCCGGGCAGTGCACGCTGCAGCAGGCAGCACCGCTCGAGGGTTTACGCCAGCGGCTCCCGGAGGGAGCGGGGATCGGGATCCCGCCCGGGCAGAGTTGCCGCCGCTCCCGGCGTGGCCGAGCGGGGCGCGGTTCGGTACCGCGGACAGCTCCGCACTCACCGTCCTCGTTCTCGTCGAAGACTGGCGCCCTGTGGGAGTGGCCGCCCCCCATGTTAGTCCGCGGCCGGCTCCGCATCCCCCGCCGCCAGCATCCCGCGGGGCGCGCCGGCGGCACCCCGGCAACGGGGCAGCTGCCCTCCCGCAGCCTCCCCGGCCCCAGCGCTGGCCCCGCCGGGGGAGCCTCCGCTGGGCTAGCAGTCACCCTGCGACATGAAAGCGATCCGTGTGCCCCTGGCACAGACCGCTGCTGGCTGCCGCGCACCGACTTGGCCCGTCTCTCATCGCGGAGGGGCAGGAGAGGGAGGGAGTTAGGGGAGGAGGGAGGGATGGAGCAGGGGGGGGAAGGGAGGAGGCGGAGGTCCTGCTGCTGGTGGCTTTGGTAAGCGGTAAAAGCTGGATCTACCTGGATCCTCGCGGATCCTCCCTCCTCCGCTTTTCCTCCTCCCAGACCTCCACTGGGGAGCGCAGAACCCGCGCTCCTGCCCCGGCGGCGGAGCCGTGCCCCGCGCTGTCCGCCTCCCTGGCGGCGATGCCTGGGGTGGAGTGGGGGCAGAGCTACTCCTGGCCGTGCTCTAATCCTGCCCGTGGGGGCTGGCCGGCACTCGGCGAGGCTGGAGGCACCGGCACCCAAGGGCTCCCGGGGCTCGAGGTGGAGGAGAGGCGGGAGGGGCGAGCGCTGCCCTGGGTCCAGATGACTTTTGTTTTACCTCCCGACTAGGAGAGGAGCCTTCATCCCCGGCAGTGCAGAGGGACTCTGTCAGTTGACGGAACTTCGCTGAGTTTACAAAAGGGGGAAAAGAAGGAAAAGAGAGACGTTCCCTCCTGCTTCCCTTCCCGCTGGGCGCCCCCGGAGCGGCCGGGGCGGGCAGCCCGGCCCCGCAGCGCCACCTGCCGCCGGCACCGGCATGGCCCCGAGGAAATGGGGCGGCTTCGGGAGCGTCTGGGCGTGCGGTTGATACAGATATATTTACGTTTACCTGTATATATGTATATATGTATATCTATATGTATACGTATAAATATATCTATCTGTCTACATGTGTATCTTGAAAGGACTCCCCTATACAAGTGCGTTAGGGAAAACTGCCAGCACCATTAAGGTATAACAAGAATCACCTGCCATATAGTGAGCAATGAGAGCTTTCTGGAGTTGCTGTTGTAGACAGAAATAGCTGTCTCGCTGCCTTCCAAAAATGCTACCGTTAGCAGCTTTTGAGGCGAAGTAGAAACAATTACGTTTGAAACTTCCTCCAAAGGGAAAGAGGTAAAAAAAAAAAGAAAAAGAAATATACCTATATTATTATTGTATCCAGGTCAAAGTCTGTGCAGTTCCTGCAGAGGAAACCTGCAGGGAATAAAAAAAAATCAAATGCAAGTCGCATTTTTTGCTTTCCCAATGTTACAAGGGAAGAAGAGAGAGAAGGAATAGAAGCCTGAAGCCAAGGTGTATGTATTTCCATATATACAATCAGAAAGACTCTAATGTTCACCTGTAATATTTACCACCCTTCTTTTGGTATAGTTGTTTAGAAAAGCCAAAGAACAAATTCTACATAAGGGATGAGAACTTTCAGTCTCTTTGCTTATGATTTTTACCTGCCTTAGTTACTCTCATCACCTGTCTTTGAACCCAATCTAATCCTATTATAACATCTCTGGGAAAGGTTGATTAGACTTGAATGAAATGGTAAGACCCTGTGCTGTGTGGCTGACAGCTGAGTGCTTGCATCAGCTACAAACCCAGAGAACTGATAAATTCAGAAACAGTGATATTTTTCCATAAGTAGATATGGACAGATCGTATTACTTGCTGACATCTTTTACTTAAATTATTTGGTTTACCGCTATTTCTGTGAAAGCATTTGCAAAATAGGAAAGCTTTCAAAGCTTTGACCCATGACTATTCTTCTAAAACATAGTCTGGAAAGCATCACTTGCTGATTGTTATTCTTTTTTTTATCAATCACCCATTCAAAGTTTTAGTCATTAGTCAAAAGCAGAAACAATGTCACATTACTTATGTTACATTCCTTTAGTCAGAAGACAACAGTAGTATATAGAAATCACAAACCTTCAGCTCTTTTTGGTTAACTAACATGATGTTTATGTTAATCCATTTCCCTTAACACAAACAAGGAGGACATCACTTACAGTTTAGCACATTTCAGCTGATAAGAGTTACCTTTTGCCTTAGCTAAGGGCTTACATCATTGCATCTAATTGCTTCAATTCACGTGAAAATGTTTCAAAGTGACCTTCCAAGTAAAAAAAGAAGAGCTAGTTTGCCAATAAGTTTCCAGGCTGATCATTTTATACACATGAACCATATCCATAGGTTATAAACATGGGATGAACAGGAGAAGTCTGCTGTTCCTTTGCATGCAGAGCATACAAATTCATTAAAAATTACTGTCTCAGAGAGTTATTCTATTTTTTTTTTTTTTTTTTACATCTAACTTACTTCATATAGACTAAAAGTCTAATGAGTCTTCTGAGATGACCTTCTCAATTTCATATGACAAGGCTCACCATGAACCAAAACAGTTCTAACAATTTACAGAGCAATGAGTTGTCTCTATTCATTAATTAGTCAGTCCTACTAGACTGATGTGTCTTTTTGACTCCCGTACAAATTATCACAGCTTTGCAATAAATTTGCCCTTGATTTTTGGCTTATGTTTAAACATCAACGTTATTAAGAGGTTAAGATAAACAGCATGTAGTGTTAATGTGAGATGTGAAAAAATAACATATACTAATAAGGTATTGATGAGTCATTGTTTTGTGATTTATTAATTGATAACATTATATTCCTCTGTAACTCTTGCACTTGAGTAGTGTCAGACAATATCCTTCACAGTCATTTTCTACAGAAACACACCAAAACAGTGACAGTTTGACAAGAATTGTTGGGTTTGCTGTTCTGAAAGCAATACAATTTATTAATTGCTACAGTGTCTTTGCTCTGAAGAAAGATTTGTTTGTGCAATACTCAGCTGCAACCTGGGAGTATCAGCATTTCTGTAGCTAAATCAAATGTTGTTTACATAGTGATGTCCAATGAAACAGAGGGCATCAAGCCTAGATGTGTGCTTAAGGCCCAGCAAAGACTAAAGGAAACCAATGGCATTTTTCCAGTACCTTCATGAATAATATCAAGACTTGAATACATAGGCTGTTTATTCACATGATCCTGAGCTCCTTTTTGTCCTTTGCAACCCTGAATGCATGCTAAACTCCGAACAGATGCATAACTTCAGTATCTTTTTTTTCAATGCCACCCAGAACAATCTGAATTCCGTTGCATCTGCTCCAAATTTAGCAACAACTCTTCACCAACAATTACTCATGTGTTTTTCCAATTGCTTTTGTAAATCAGAAATAAGTCTGAAATTCTATATCATAACATCATGCATATCAGTGAAGCTCTCTGAAGCCTGAGAATTCTCAGTACAATTAAATGTTTACTCTTCTGGGACAGAGATTTCTAAACTACAAGCAGTCAGAGTTTCTACGTCTTTCAAAGCCAAAAACAAACCCAACTTCTTATGCTTAACTGTTCTCTTAAAAAGCGATCAGGTTTTGCTTGAAATAAACAAAGTTCTAAACTTATAAATATGTTTTATTTTTAGCATGTAACTGCTGCATAGTCTATGCAGAAAACATGGTAGGGAAAAAGGACAGTCTAATAGAGAGTTTTTTCCTCCTCCTGTAAATGAGAAGCAGCAATCAGCATGAACATCATTTTAAGATATTGTTTTACATTTTCATTTAAGGCCTGTGTTGTCTGGCTTAGATTAATAGTGATTTTTTCAAATCTCTATGCAGAGTTAGCAATAAAGAAAATCAAATATGATTACACTCCTTTGCATTATAAAACTTCCCTTAGGGAATTCAGTGGTTTAAAGCCAGTAATTCTGTGATTACAACTTTTGTGTTAAAATGCTTCTGATGAGACTTACAGGGTGACCTTATAGTTCTTGATTTCACAGCATACCTTGTTGATATGCTAATATTTGTAAATTGCAGAGTGTTTACACTGACATTTTTGTGTTTGAATACTATCCTGGAGATAACAAACAAGATAATAAAATGGTATAATTTTCTTTATGATTATAAGTACTTTAAAAGAAAAGGTGATGGGTTAAAAGTAGTCCCCTCCTTGAAAACCAATAAGGTCCCTCCCCACACCTATTCCATTCTAGTCTAGTCTAGTCTAGTCTAGTCTGTTATGTTCTTTTCTATTCTTTCACTTTGCACTGGACTACATTTTCCCTGTTTACTATGTCAGCTGAAGCAGTGGTAAATCTGTTCAAATTCTGTTTCCTAACCATATCTGCTCCCCCTGACTCTATTCAGATCAGTAGGATGTCATGCAAGGCAGAATATGCTGAAATTGGATGAAAATTTTTCATCTTACATGTTTTTTCTTGGAACATGGTCTCTTCTCATCTTTATTTGTATTTTGGAGAACTCATGCATTGGGAGAACTTGCTAAAGAAGCCAGCAAGAGGCGAGAACCTGAAACACATGCTGACAGTTTTGTAACCACTCTTCAGGCATAAGAACTTCCTGTTCCCAAGAAAGGCCAGAGTCTTTGAAATTGACTGACTCCTATTTCACCGCTGGATGATTTTGGAGAGACCTGTTTCTCCTAAGGTTCTATCGAGATAATGTTAAAAACCTGGAGTTTTATTGAGGTTTGCTGCAAACAGCAATGAGTCTAATTGGCATTATTTGGCATACTCAGACAAGTGACAGAATATAATAATGGGTTTGAGCATAGATCAAGGTTTCTTTTACTTTGCCAAGGTTATGGCATTGCTTGAAGAAAGTGGTTTAGTTTGGCTTCCCAACTTGCTCTCCCAATTGCTCCTTACCCAAGCAGTCCCATCTCCATTCCCCAACGCAACAGTTTGAAGTTTAATGGAGTTTTGGACTAATCCCAGTATGGGCTATCCAGGCATGGATTTGTATGAGAATGAAAGGAGCAATAGCCAAGATAATGGAGTATGGAATAAACTCAGAGACAAGTTGTGCACGATCAAATCTCATGATTAGAATGTGCTTCCTTTCCCATCATCCATTTTACGGGGAGGCTAACAGCTTTCAATAAGGTTTATATAAACAACTTCCAGCCAGCTGCTTCACTTGCATTGCATCTGTGTGAACACAACAAAACTGTGGCCATTTACTCAGAGACCTGCATTATCTGCAGCCTTATTACAGAAGAGAAAGGAAGTATTTATCCCAGCTAAGCTTAGGAAATCATAGCAAGCCTTTACTGCCTTTAAAAGGACATAAAGAGCAAGAAGAGCAAGAATGCCTAAGTAACACACTAGAGCGAAACTAGAACTATTTATTCATACAGAACCCTAAACTGATAAAGAGGGAAGAGTCAGTTCTGCACATTTAAAACACTGGAGTCCAAATTACAGTTGGTTTGGGGCTGGGCTTCAGTTCTAGTCTTGTTTATCATATACTTTATCTGTACAATACTGAGATACCAGCCAAGTAATCAAACCACATTAAATTACCTATGTGCACAGGAAACACCATTCTGGACAGCATTTGCTCCAGAAACACTCCCCAACCTGCTGGAATCCCTCGAAACTTGATAGTCTGCAGAAAGGAAGTCAGTTTCCTGTGCACCTTAAAGGAGTGGGAAAAAAAAAGGAAAGTTACTGAAATCTGAGATCAAAAGTGATTACAGGTCCAGAATTGCTGGCTCCAGTTTGGACATATCGCTACTAGTTGTAGTTCTGCAACTGGCTTCAGTCACAGCCTGATCCAGGTACATCATGCCCATCTTGTCATTTGACACTGTTATACTAAATCTCAGACTGATAAACTGTAAGCAATTTTCACTGCAGTATGTAGCAGAAATCACTTCAAAACTGAGAGCATTTTGTTCCTTTGTAGCTTTTACCTTTTCTGTGGAATTCAACATGGTATGCATTATTTATTTCTCTCAGCACCAGAAATAGCATGGAAAACTTGTAAAAGGTTTTTCTAAGTACCTTCCTAGGTGTGACTGAATTTTTGAAGTCTATGGTCTGAGAAAGCAAACTCCAACGGTTATGGCTGGTGTGGCTGTCCTGTTAAGGTCCATGGTAACACTTTGTTATGAAACAGCTGTGATGGGAGCAGAGCCAAGTGAGGTATGACTCCCCCCAAAAAAAAAAAATAACAAAACCTATCAGGCATTTTCATGTGCAAAGTATATTTTTCAAAGTAGACTTCTTGCAACTTAAGGGTTAAATGAAAATATCTGAAGTTTCTTCCCTTTCTTTAGAGAGACAAACTAATTCCATTACTAAGGCTGTAGAGATAAGCATTGCTGGAGAATCACAGGGCCAAACACAAGCAGCCAAGAGATGTACAGCCCCAGAATGTTTCCTAAGCAGCTGCGCTGGGACTTTTTTCCAGCACAACTGCTACAAGGT
>VYZS01078532.1:10551-20902 GCA_013400695.1 Neodrepanis coruscans | reverse complement strand
AGCTAATTGGCCTATTTGATGGGAAATAAGTCATATATTTGCTTTTATGCCAAAGAGAAGGGGGATTTATTAAAATTAAAGCCTTGTTTAGATTGTGACAACTAAGTTTACATAGTCTATTGGTATTCAAGTCTAATCTCTCAGTTGAGATATCAAGCAGAGTTACCTTTTCCATGGGAATGTTTTCTTCGTTTTAATGTTTGTGATGCTATCATTTTCAAATAATTTCTAAGAATTTGGGGGGAGGCTAAGGATGAAGGGAAAGACTGAGTTACTACTCAAAACAACAACTCTTGAAAAAGTACTTCTTGAGTAAACCGAATAAAACTGCAAGTATATAATAAAATTTTAAAAATTTTACCTCCTATTAGATCCAATAAACTGTTGGCTTAACCTAAGGATGCTTAGATT
This sequence comes from Neodrepanis coruscans, assembly GCA_013400695.1. NCBI lineage: Eukaryota > Metazoa > Chordata > Aves > Passeriformes > Philepittidae > Neodrepanis > Neodrepanis coruscans. The sequence goes on along the minus strand of VYZS01078532.1, from coordinate 20,491 downwards.
TTGGGTTGTTTTTTTTTTTAAATTTTAGCTTTACAACAATCTCTGATTTTCTTTTTATTACAAAATTATTTATTAAGTGTGAAAGTTCACCCAGATCACTTTTTTTTAACAAATCATTTTAATACCTCTTGAAATATCTAGGCTTCCTGTTGCAATTGTATTTCTATACCAAAAGTTACGATTTCATCTGCATAGTGCCATCTGATGGAGCTATCTGATATAGATTAATCAAGTAATTGCTGGCATCCACAAATTAATAGGGAACTCCACTGAAATGAGTTGAAATGTTGCTTGTGGGAAAGTATGGTAGCAGTAATCTCAGGATACCTTTCACATTTGAGTTTTTCATTCAGTATCCCATTCACTGAAATCTTTTATAGAATACTTGTGCCATAAAGAGTTCTGTTGCCTTTACAGACATCCAAACACAACAATTTATTTACTTTTTAATAAGAAGTCATTGGACATCTGTTGAAGTTGTGAAAATCCCTCTGCTGAACTTGGAATGGGAAGCATCTTGGCAACATGGATGTTAACGTATGGTGGTCTTCTAAAGGGGCAGGCAGAATATGCTTAGTTTCCTTTATTCAGAACATAAATATAACAATAAATAACAATCTTCTAAATTTTATTTTTGTTATTGAAAGAGATTAGTGCTCTAGATCTTGAATGCTTCCATTTTGGTATGCAGACTCAGTCTGGCGATTGAAAGTGTGAGGACCATTCAATTTAGGAAGCTGAGTCTTTTTTCAGTATCTGAAGCTGAGCATTCAGGAGCTGAGGTACCTAGAGCAAGAGAATGCTTTTGAAAATACAGACATTTGAAAATACAGAAATGCTTTTTTCTTACTTAAATCCAAAACATTTTCCAGACAGACTCTAGTTTTCTAACATCCATTGGAACGTCTTTAAAAAGGCTGATGTATCTGATGACTTAATTGTTGGCTATAGGAATTTCAGTTTTTCTTTGGTTCTGATGCTCTAGGGAATGACATAGTAAATAACTGGGTCCAGTATACGGCATATAGCTGGGAAAAAATTGAATTTTGCCTATTTCTGAGGACATTTTATGTTGTCCTGGAAAATCTGTCCTTGTACCTCTTTTAAGTATGGAGGTCTGTCCAACCTGTTAGGCTCTGCAAAGAGCACTGGCTTGGGAAATATATCAAACTGTGAAAATATTTACAACTTCGCAAGCATAGTTCAGCTAAGGCATTCTGCTGGGCTGGGCTGGGCTGTAGTGCCGTCCTCCTGGTTAATGATCCACTTGACTAGATTATGGGAGGAAGGACTCAGGGTGGTGTGGAGAGTGTTTCTTCAGAGTTCAGTGTCTGCCACTTTACTTGCATTTTACCCTTGGATTCATCACTGATTGGCCTCAGTAAGAAATGAAGTCAGCTGCAAAGGGTATTAGAGGAATAATTTGATGGTCTCTCAGGCATATCTTCAGGATACAGTCCAGCAAAGTGCTGACTCCTCCTGCAACTGCTCAGTCTCCATAAAAGGAGTGTTTAAGAAAATACAACAGGTTTTCAGTAAGGTCACTGTAATTTTATACATTCTTTCATTGGCTTTGTTGTTGTTTTGGGGGTTTTTATACCAAATAAAAAATACTCTGGTGACAACTATAGACCTTGTTGAAATCCACATTTTGGGCACTGTTGATGGGAGGTGGACAGTTGGTGGTTATCTTCCTGTTTCTTGTATCTGCTTGAATGCAAGATTAAACTAAAAGTTGCAGTATTTTACTGGGATGTATGGACACTTTAAATTGATATATGCACCAGATAAAGGTGTAGTTAAAAGTGTGGGAGGACTTAATTTTTCCCAGGGTGACTTTTCTTGTTTCTTCTTAAAATGAGAAGTAATTGCACTTATCTCTGTAGCATAAAATTTATTGTCACCATAATTTAATTTTTGTTTAATATATTTTAATAAATTATAGGCCCTTATTATTTTTCCAGCACATGCCCATTATGACATTTCTAGGTCAGATGACTTTAGATCACAAGACAGTTCCTTAAAAGTTATTATGCTATTCTATTTTACCCATTAAGCATTCAGAGCATCTTTTTAACTTCTCAGAGGAGTGGTGCCAAATTATTTGAGTATTTAATCTCTTATCTTGCATTTACGTTCATTTTTCATTGACTTCATCAAAACTTCCACATGCTTCACAGTTAAGCCAGTATTTTGAAAGTTAACATTTGGTGGGGAGTTTAAGGACAAATGATGAAACCTTGTAGCCTGTAAAGATAAATCTTGAGTAGCTGTCAGTAGGTAAATGACTAACATCAATTCAAGCAATTTAACAGCAATCAATTTGAGGTCAAGTAACTCTGGACAGTGTCATTTAATGTGTCATCTTTTTTACCCGTCTCCACAAGTAAATCACTGCTTACTTCTGCTCTCCTAATTTAACCTTTTTTTTTAAGTACATTTCCTCTAGATTGTTCCCTTTAGAAGTCAAGTCAGGTACTTGAACTTGTTTGCAGGATTTGAAGGGGACTGGGAACATCAACAAATGGAAATGACTCTAAAGTGAATCAATGGATTATTTGCATTCCAGTGCTTAAGTTATCACTTAATAGTTATAGGCTCTGGTGGCAAGACTGGACTGTGTTATGTTAGACTCGGGAACAAATGCTGATATCTTCAATGTTTTCAAATTCGCAACCATATTTGGTCAATTGTGCTAGTGTCAACTCTTGAAGGCTGCCAAGAGTCTTGTTGGCAAAAATGCCACTTTGGTGAAGAAATAACTTCTACCACAGCTTTATTTGAAGACTGTCCTCATTTAAAGGGGTATCATCTCACTGCTTCATGACTCAGGTTTTGTTCTGTATTTTTTTTTAATTAAATGTGTTCATCTCTCTAATAATGGGTTTAGTGTAAATTACCACCATGTATTACATGCTTTTCTGTACTTTGAATGTTTTAATCTTTATATAATCCTTTCAGCAGGGAAGAATCTAGTTAATCAGCCCCACATACTCTTGTAAAGTGTAGTACAAATCCTTCCGACCTGCATGCACGTGCTCACATTCTTTAAAAATAGAGCAAAATTAAAAGTTTCTTGGCATTGCTGAGTACAGCAGGTCTGACCCAGACTATTAAATGTACAAATGCTTGAACATTTAAATATAGGATTTGCTGTAGCAGGCCAACCCAGCTGTCATTCAGTCCAGTGTCTCTGATGGCTGCCAGCTCACTGTGCCTACTAAGAAGGATGAGAAACTTGGAGTGGGCAGTTGTGGAATAAATGAGTCATGGAGGAAACTCCTTCTTTCCCTGTTTTAAAGTTTATGTCCTGAAGAAGTTAAATCCAGAGTTTTATGTAGAGTTCGTTTTGGGTTTTTTCAGTTGTGTGGTTTTTAAATACAGCTGAAGCTGATCAGGCAATCTAAGGGAAATTGGCTGGGTTTTGTGAGCATATTTACTATACATAAAAAAATTAAATGTTTAAAGCCTAGGTTTGAATAGTGTTGATTTATGAACTAAATATCCTTTCCCTAAATAACATATTCTACTTTATACAATTTTATATGCATGCACTTAGACACATACACACAAACACTGCAGATTCTTTTATTAAAAAAGCAAGCAGGAAAGCAAAGAAGCAAAACATTATTTGCTGAGTCTGTTCTATTTCCGTTCTCACTAGAATGCTTGCTGTGCCACACTCGTTACTGATTCATTTTTCAAATCCTGAATGATGGCTCTTGCCTTGTCCCTGCTGTGCCTGAGATGAAAGAAGATGCTGTTGATCATATGGTGTAATATGAATCCTCAGATTTCAGTTTGACCTGGCATGATTTCTTATGAAGATAATAGTCTTTCTGCTACCCAGAGCTGGTGAAGAAGAAGAAAAAAACCTGACCCTAACAATGCAGGAGTGTTGCATATGGGATTCTGTTTGGCTTGTAAGTTTGTTGGTGATTTCTGTGTGTTTTGACTTCCGGCAGTCATTCTGCTAGCCAGGATACTAGAACAAACCCATGGATGTGTCCTCAGTGAATTTTTGCAGTGTTCTCAGCAAGCTTGTCTGCAACACCCATTTGAACACCAGATTACTCTGTGAACCATTTTATTTCAGCAACTACTTGTTATAAGCAGGGTGTCCTTCTGATAGCAGACAGCTGCGTTCAAGACTTTTCCTCACGAGTGAGCTAAAGACTGTGCTATCTGGACCAATAAATGCAGGAAATAAACCCCTGTGCAATACTGTTGTCCTTGTTTGGACTGTAGGGGGTGTTACCAATTGATGAGAGACGTAATAGAGAAACAACAACATAGTAGTTTATTGGTTACAAAAAACTTCAACGCGACAATAATACACAAGAGAAATAGCCCCTTTGTTGCTCTGGACTGACTGCTGGGCTATGGTGGGAAAGGAAGGAATGCTGCCTCGTGGAGGGAGGTGATGCAACAGTGTCCCCACTCTGGAGCTGCTGAAAAATAAAGAGAATGAAAGAGAACCCCGGGGGACCCCAAGGGGAAGAGATACCACTGCTTGGCCACGCTGCTGCCTGGGCCAAGAGAGGGAGCTGAGAGGGCAAGGGAGCAGAGCCGAGAGGGAGCCGACAGGGGAGCTGAGAGGGAGCCAGGACAAAAGCCTAGCTGAAAAGAGAGACAGGACTTATATGTCTGATGTCTTTATAGGGTACCCATTCTTGAGTTTTCTCGTGGCACCCTTCTGGGGCATACCGCTTCTCCATTGGATGGCAGCGCCCCCTCTCCAAGACTCCACCATGAGGCAACATGACAGCATTCCTGCCAAAATGCCTCGCAGCTGCAGTTCATCAGGAAGAGGGGTCGCCGCCACCCTGCTAGTGCCCTAGGGCACCCGGGCGCCAGGGCAACTGGTGGCACTGTGCCCTGCCACCACGGGTCCACTCCGCACGGCAGCGCTGGCCTGGGGACTGCCTTGCACTGTCCGCAGCTACCATGGGGGCAGCACTGTCCGACACTGGCTGCCAGCACACCACCAGCACCAGGGTACCCACCACCACTGCAGGGGCCCGGAAGGGCCCCAGGGCACCGCCCACGGGGTCCACAAGAGGGGCTGCCACTGCCTCCCACGGCCACCGCTCTGCACCCAGTGCGGGGGGAGCCACACTGCTGGGACTGGCAGGGCTGCCGTGCACTCCAACTCAGGTATCAGCAGGGTCGCCACGTGTCTCAGCTCCAACAGGACCATCAAGGACAACGTACGCCCCGGCTCCAATGGGACTGGCAGGGCCACCACGCACCCCAGCACCAGCAGGGACCAGTGGGGCTGCCGCCATGGCTCCACCCACAGCCCCGCAGAGCTGCGCTACTCCCACCTCCTGGCTTTGCTCATCCATCCTTCTCTTAGGAAAAGCAAAAAAAGTTTAAAAGACAAACCCCCCCGCTCCCCTGCCATGGACCAGGCAGCCTGGGGGAAGAATGGAAAAGGAAAAAAAAATGGTTTTAAAACAAAAACATTTTTCCCACCCTATAACCACTGTGCAAGCACACAACATTTTACTATTGTAATTTAGCCTGACTGGTTCCTGCATAGCATTGAGGTAGCAAAGCTAATGTTTTCTGTGGCTGACTGTCCTGGAAGAAGGTAGTAAAGCAGCCATATCTGATGGGAGAGAGAAGAAAAGGTGGCTCTGTGATGCATCTAGCTAGAAGCTGACCCATTCAAATGTTGTCTAGCTGCCTAACCACAGACCTTGTTTGGCCTACATGCTGTCTCTGTTGAGCAGAGTGGCTAATATTTTGCCATTTCAATTTGCAAAATTGCTGTCTATCACAGCAATGCAGTTGAATTGCTTCTCAGACAGTGTTAAGGATTTTGAGGTTCTCAGGATTCATTCGCAGTGTATGGACTTGACCAGATATTGTCCTTAACATCGTTTAACAATGCATTCCACATGCCTTTTGTGTCTTCTTACACTGATCCTCAAGGTTTGTGTGTTCTATATGCACGTAACTTCTTGCTGAGACAAATACCCGGTAAACATACCAGTCTGGTCATTTGAGACAGGCAGGCTAAGAAACATAGCAATGTGGGAAGGAAATCAGTAGTCATTAAATAAAGACATTGCATTTCTGGAACACGTGGAGTGGAGAATATCCAGAGACTTACTGAAAGATGAAGACTCAATTTGATCAGAAAAATGGAGCTGAGAAGGAACAAACACATAGAGATTTGTGAGATGCTGTTAATGATCGGAATGGGCTCTTTTTTAAAATGTGCTTGTGGGAAAATGGGATAAAGGAGATGGTGGAGTGGAAGAAGAAATAAATTTACTTTAAAAAAAAAAGTCTGGTCAGAAGAAAATAAATAGTAGTATATTAGATATAAATAATGAAGATCTAATTGTACTTGAATGAGGATGACTAGTTTTGATAGGGCAGATAAAGGCTATAAATATGTCTGATTTGTGAAGGGTTTTTTCTTTATTCCACTCCAAAGTGCAAGGTGTAGGCACTTAGGCCATGAGGAGTAGCTCATTGACCAGAGCAGGTGATTCTCCTTAAAGGACTACTGGAAAAATGGAAAACCTTAACTGCCAGGGCTAGCATCACTAAAAACCTGACCCCTGCACCTTGGCTAACAGGCTTCAGGCGTTTTAGTCTTATTTAGTGACAGGTTTTAATCTGGGCACTAAATATTAGTTCAGCCTAGGTTACTGACTTACAGGTGTTAATAAATCGCCATGGGCACAATCACATATCTGCAAATAAAACTGGCAAAATATAAAGTGTAAAGTAAGAATGGAGTGATTATCTATGTAGAATATCATCCCTTCTACCTGGGCATGGCCATCTATCCTTCCCCCCAAACCCTGGGGGTTTCAGCTCGCTTTTCTCTAATTACTGTGTTCTGCTTTTAAAGTATGAACATCTTAAGGATGAAGTTCAGAGGTTAGCTTTGCTTACCTCAGAAATGCACTTTACATGGATTTGCCAAAATTGCGGCTCATTGTTAGAAAACAGGAGAGCCTGAAGGATTTCTGCCTTAATGTTTAGTGTTTGAATAATATTTTTACTGTTACTGAATAGGCACCATTGTACTATTAGTTCTTTTCTCCACAGATTAGAAATGGATTGCAAAAGGAGGCTGTTTGTTTTCCTTGATTACTAGGAGATCAGGTGTTGGGAAAAAGCAGTCATGATGATTCAAGAGAAGGTATTTTAAAATATGACTAAATTTTGTGACTCTCACTGGAAACTGTTATCCTATTGAAAAGTACCTGTGAGGAGTATGTGGTTACCCACCATTTTATGATTTGTTACATTCACCATGGATGCTTCCCCTGTGTTTAAATAAATAAATAAATGGAAAGTGAAGTGGATCTTCAAAATGAGAAGATTAAAACAAATCCTCATGATTTATTTATCCTAAAAGGAGTAAGTGTTGATTTATTTGCCTTTTTGGTTTTTGGAGCTTTCAGGGAATACTTAAGTTATGCCTCTAAATTTTTCCTTGAAACTAGAGAGTCTTTAATATTTTTTGTTTTATTTTTATTTGTTTTAAAATGAAACCTGAGAGACCTCTGCAATCTCATGACTCTGGAAGGAAGAGGTCTAAGGAAAGCACCAAAGATCCTAAGAGTGACAACAAAAATCAGAACTTTGTTCATGTCCTGTAGTACATGAAATCTGTATTCTGCCATGTGTGTCTTTTGGTCAAACATTTGAATTGATAACCCATCAGTTCTAAAAGGGCCTCTTTTCTACTTAGCTATTCTACTGCCTAATATAATCTGGAGCCTCCTCCCCAACCCAAACCTGGTTTAGAAATACTTTTCCTTCAGAGTATAACAGTTTTTGAAGTTGGAACAACACAATAAGTAATACCTGCATGTCTGAAATTTGATCCGTGAGTTATTACATTAATACAGCAAAATGATCTTCAGCATAGTGTTCAGATAGTTGTACTTCGTAACTTCTGAAAAGCTCAGCAGCATGACATAGATGCATGAGAAGAAAAGCAAACCTTGACAAAGATGAAGTGATGCCATTAAAAAAAAAGAGGACAAGGTGCCAGAAGATTGATGAAATGTCAGGTAGTTAAGGACTGCAGTAAACATTGGCCAAAAAAACCTCACAAAACCAAAACACGAAAAGCAACCTCCCCACATATGTTATTTAAATATTGTTACATTATTATTATATAAAGATATAAATGTGTTGCTTTTTCTTAACTGGGAAATACTTATAAAGTACTTTTGGAAAATGCATTCATATGCTACAGCTATTCATAAAGGTATTCCTGTCATTCAAACTCCACATGTTAAAATAATTTCTAACGTTTACTACCCACATTTTAAAGCAATCTCAATATGCAAGTTAAGGATTTTGGAAAAATAAAAGTTTTCTGAAAGTTTCTGACAAAAATGTCCTTGCATTTTTAAGCTTGCATTGTCCCTAATAAATGCTTTATTTCTGTACTGAAGAAAATTTCAACACTTTTGCACGGTATACTAAATTAAGCTTTTGCATTGCAAGTCTGATGTTGTGTCAAAAGTACAAGTTAAATCTCATGTATGATGTCACCATGCAATTAAAGGCAGAGGTTAACACTCCTCTGTGCAGGTACTTTTCCCTCAAGCTATCTGGAATAATAGAGTTGCTATAATACAGCTGTGGCTGCTGAGGAATGCTGAAGCACAGTCAATGACTCTTTGCATTTTTAAAAGGAATATGTGTGGCAGAGAGAGGTTTAATTGCTCCTGCTACGTGTCTTATAGTGCGGGGGAGCCTTTGCTTGGATGGCTTCGAGTGACTGCTTTTGAAAGTGTGTCTGACATCTGTTTTTTTTATCCTCTCCTCCCCTCCTGAAATAGGACACATCCAACTGTGGCAGCATGTTGTGTTTTCTCAGTGTCACCCGTTTATTCCCATTGAATAATTATTGTCTTTCACCAGGCACAGCTATGTCATACTCTCATAGCTGCAGGTACAACCTTTAGGGGTAATGGTGGCTTGAAGCTGTATCTTTCTTCTCTTCTTTTTGACCTTACTGCCTGGAGTTTCTGCACAGTAATCATTTCCCTGCCCCCTTCCTGAGCTCCCTTTTTCATCTCTCCTTAACTTCCCACTCTCCAACACAGAGTATCTGCTAATCATCACCATGTTTGTAGCCTGATGCTACCAGATTATTTTTAATTCCTACACTTCTCATACACTGTCACTGTGTTCATATGAACAGAAATATCCAGACTACACTTACCCCATGTAATCTTTGGTTCAGCATTGATCCATAATTCACCAAGGTGCCTGCAGCCAGGGGAGTCGGTTAACTCATGGCCACTAAAAATACGAGGGGGTTCAGGAGAAAGATAGTACACCTTTTCAGTAAGGTACAAAGGAGATGCAAGATAGTCTGTTTACTGTAATTTGATACAGAAAGCTAAGGACCAAGCTGGCAAAAAGGTGGTCTGAACTTTAAATCTTGGATCTTTCCCAGTTTCCAAGTGAATCCAAAGTGATAATCATTGCTTTCACAGAATGTTTGAAAAGTTGAAAAGTCTGGAGGTCATCTTGTTCAGATGTCCTTAAGTGTCCTTATTTTATTTATTATAAAGCATAATTATTATAAAGAGTAATCCCAGCTAACTGGAAAAAGACCCCAACTTCTATGAGATTCAGCCCATTCCAGTAGTGAACAAAGAATTATATGCAACCAGCAGATACCTGTGGTATCTCTCCTAGTTAACAGTCATACAGCTTTCCAGAGTTCTTATAGTACCGAAAATGTACCCACAGAGCAGCCTTGAGCAGCACTTGCTCTGTTGTAAAGAATATTGTGCTTCCCCTTCCACATTTCCAGCATGAGCAACTTCCTGGAGGGAAATGCAAACTGCAAGCACCTACACAGTTGTTGGGGAAAGGAAAAGAAGCTTCAAGTAACAGAATGGGCTGCCAAATTCATTGCTGCCATGTGTGTTGTGTATTG
>VYZS01078530.1:12595-27670 GCA_013400695.1 Neodrepanis coruscans | reverse complement strand
AGCTTAATTTGTCTGGTTTTTTGCACTTTATTGTCGGGTTTTCAGTTTGTGTGAAATAAACTGTGATATTTGTGTGTTTTCTTTCTTTTTGGGGGTGTGTGTGACTTCTCTCAGACATCTCTTGTCAGAATCGCTAATTTTGTGGTAAAACCACGACACTTTTTTAAAATAAAAAACTGCAAACAAATGCATGAATACATAATCAAAGTCTATCAACAAATACCAGTGGGATACAGTTCTGGATTTAAGCAAAAAAAAAGGCTTTGGTGACCACCTGACCAAAACTGTAACAATAAAAGTGACATGCTGACCAAGAATAGAAATGCTGCAGGGATAGAAACCACAAAAATAAAGGGAACTTCAGTGACTGCATCTCCCAAGTATATTAAGAAAATATATAAGCTAGTAAATGATGCCTAAATTAAAATTTCAGACTACATAGGTGACTGAAAAACAGAAAAAAAAAAATCAGCAAATATAAGAGAGGAGAAGCAACTCCTGACTTTGGACTCCAGAGCAGTCTACAAGATGTAATTCAAAATGTTACCATCAATGAACCACTCATTAACAATTCCAAACTCTCACAGAAGCAGTAAAAAGACAATCCACCGCCTACTTTCAAAAAGTAGTACTAAATAAAAGTGTGGAAAAAAAATTGTAGAAACTTTAGAAGAATCTGTGAAGACAGAACATCAGGACAGAATTGTATGGGATATAAGAAGTTGAAGTCATCTCCAAATGACGAATATGTAAAGAACAAAGCCTGGGAAAGGTAAATGTTTTTACATTTACCTTTCCCAGGCTTTGTTCTTTACATATCACAATAAAAAGGGATCTGACTGTTTTTTGAGCAGTACATCAACAGCAGCAGCATAAGAACTCAGAGTAAATATTTTTAAGACATCACACAGTAAATCTGTCAATGTGTAAAGTTGGTTGCTGACAAGGTGCAAAAGCAATCACAAATAACATGTAGCAGAAAAGTGGTATGAATTGCTGGAGCTCAGATGTAGATGTACCACACATGCTCTATGAAGGACAAAATAGAATGTCTTTCAAACTGAAGACTCAGCACAAAAGGTTCTAAAAAAATCAGTAAACCAAATACTAATATAAATACTCAGCATCAGATAGCACTTATATTCATGAGTTATAATGAAACTCAAACATGAAACTTCTGAACTATTTATTTTAACACGTAACTTAGTGCTTAAATCTGTCAGGGTACAAGATTAGAAGCTAAAAGTAGCCCCAATACTAAAAACAGCTCCAGAGAAAGTCAAGGAAGTACAGGGAGAGCATCATTTTTTACTGCAAAGAGACTTCACTGTCACCAGTGAAGTCCCAGAGGTTCTGGCACCTGACTGTTTAACATATGAAGTAGTTACCTAGAAAAGCAGATGGATAAAGAGGTGATAAATTTTGCCGATGATACTAAGTTAATGAGTGAAGTGTAGTCTCAATAAACATGAAGTTATATACACAGAAGAAAAAGAACGTAAATTTGACATATAAATGCTGACCTTCGAATTAATTGGTGCCATTGAAACTAAAAATCTTGATGTTAAAATAGACAGACCTATGAAGAGGTTAGCTGTGTTTTTGAAAATGTTAGATCTCTGTTTTTGTGTTCTTTAAATTAAATTACCAGCACAATTAAATACTAGTTCTAATTACATGGTATAGTTTAAAAATAAATCTGATGTTAGACCTTCAGAAGTCATTCCAAATTTCTTGTTACTATCCATTACTTTCACAAATATTAATTTCTAATTTATGAAAAGGCAATTATCTTTAAGTATGTTAGCATAGATGTATGGCATCCTCTAGAAAACCTCGGCTTTAAATTAAAGACATCAAATTTGTTGTTGAAATATGGACAGCATCTCCCAGTTTCAGTTATAGAGCAAAATAAAAAAAGGTCTAATTTTCTCTCAGGCAGTTATTTCACGTCTTTTTACACACACAGGTATGCCTATGTCTGCTTTAAAACTTTTTCTCCACTGTTACAGTCCTGCAATTAATTCCAACTTTTATAAGCCTACATGAGTCGTCTTAATGTTTAGGAGTTTATATCACAAAGTTAATGTATATGTAATCCATTTCTTCCCTTGTTATCTACAGTGTATGCTTTGGTCTTTCTATCTTTGCAAATTTTCCAATTAATGAAAAACAGAATTAAAAAGTTAATTCTATACAGTATATCAGATCCTCTTCCCCTCCAAAATCCAGCTTTGTGAAACACCGTGCATGTCACTTACTAATAGCAATATATATAAACTTTTAATTATATATGAAATTTTACCTCGACACAGGTTTTCATCCCTGAGGCAGCAGCATAGTGCAAAGGCGTATTTTTTTTATTATCAACAGCATCAATGGCTGCTCGTTCATATTGTCCTTCATCCAGCTTTGCCCCCTTCCACTTCAGGATCATTTGCAGACAATCAGCTCTTCTACAGTCATCTTCTGAGGGTCGTGTCAAGCGAGGATGAAGAGCTCCTTCTGAGATCATGATCTGAGGTCCCATACACAGCAAGTGCATAGATGTTTCATTGTGCACATTCCGTTTATTTGGGTTACCATCTCTAACAAAAAGGAAAGTTCTGCAAGGGAGGAAAAAACCAGAAGAAAAATAATTAGCACATAGTTCCATTCATTCCCTTGAAGTGGGGAGGGTCTATTACAGCAACTCTCTTCTCCTTGCAAAGATTCTGATTAGCCATGTTAGTTAGTGATAAATGTTCTTTAACACATAATTTCTACTGGGCAGCTCTCCTCCACTTCTCTTAGGAGTTGAGAGCCAAGATTAGGTTGAATTATTGAAATATCACTAAGTATCGTATATAATTAGTTTGTCAGTGTGTGAGATAAATTTTAGTTGGCAAAGTTTATTCTACAATTCTGTGTTGTTATTAAGTCACAAGATTGATGAAACAGATAATTTATTTCTGCTCTGTCCCCTGAATAGTAGTGCATTTGGTAGTTTGCAAATTGATGACAGAGCAATTTCTTAAAAATTCATTCTCCTTTCCCATATCTTTAATTAGATGTCAATGCAGCACTTCCTATTTCTTGAAATACTTTAAATACTTCTCCTGCTAGCAGTGCATGCATTGAGGAAACACTATTTAACTTTTCACTCCAGAATATATGGAAATGCAATGTAATGCAAATCCTCCTCTATGCAGATGATAGAGGCTGGCAAGAATTTAAATCTGCTCTTGGGTGCTTTAAAGGCAAAGTGGACAATAAGCTATACCAGAAAAAAGGATCTGCTTAGAAATGAAAGGGAAAAAACTGGCTGATTTTTAGAATCACAGTTCTGAATCCCAACAGCTCCTGAGACAAAGCAGCTCTCTGCTGCTTCTTGCCAGCAAGGATTTATAGAAGCTACAATCCAGATCTGAAATCCAAGAACCGAGACAAATCATATAAGCCCTGTGAATCCAAATTTGCTTTAGCCTTTTGATCTATACTAAAATAATTTTTTCTTAAGGAAGAGTGAATGGTAGGAAATGGCAGAGAGGAAAGACTACCTCTCTGAAGGCCTGAGGTCAGAGAGACAACAATGGTGAAAGAACTCCGTGTGAAGGGAAAATCACAGTTGGTTCCCAGAGAGGGAATACCAGGCTAAATCAGAAGCAAGGCACACATGTTTGAGAAGTCACTGCAGAAATGCTTGCACTGTTCCCATAAACACCCTCACACATAAGACCTGCAGAAGTCATTCTATGTCTCCTCTCCAGGCTCTTCCCTGGCTCCAGTTTGCAGATATGAAAAAACAGTTATTCTGGAATCCTCATTAAGTCAGTGCAGGGGACCGGCTTCTGCCCTCTCTGACCTCACCCCCAAGACTAATTAAAACCAGTTTCAATCACTTTCAGGCATCTCAGCTACATGAAAGCAGGTGCTCTCAAAATATAAATTCAGACAATAGTGCTCGTGGTGAACAGAAGAACTTGGTAATCAAATTGACAAAAGAAAATGCTATTTACCTCAGTTATTGCCTTCTGCTATGATAACAAGTCTAAAGGCCATCTTCTCTTTCTGTGTTCCCTGAATACAGCCCATGAGGTGTCACACTGCACACCATTCTCTTAAGCGTTTGTCTATGCTTTATTCAGGACAAAGAACATTCCTAGAACTATTTTATTAATAAAGGAAGAGGTTGTACAGGGTGGATGCGGAATTTCCCTTCTGGAAATTATTGAAAGCAGTCTGGACAAGTATCTCAGTTTTAAAAATTAGGCACAGATGATCTGTCTGGCAATGGAAGGATATCTTGATGATAGCTGTTTGGTCAGTTGGAATTCTGTCCTTTCTTCCTCCCAAAAATCTCTGAGAAGTTTGAATTCAAAATGAAGCTTATTGTCAAAACACTGTTCTTTTAAATAAGTGGCAACGAAGTATTCAGGGGAAAAACATAAAACAGTCTCCTCTATGTTGCCCTATTTTGGCAGCAAAAATGTTCCTTGCAGAAATCTCTCTTTCATTCCATGATAGCTGACATGATAGATGCATTTGTTAGGAAATGGGAATATGCCAAACTTGAGATTAAAGGTCTTGTCAAAAAAAAAGTGACAGCATATTTTGTTCGCTTTGGGTTTTCTGTTTGTTCTCAGAAGAAAGGGATTTAGCAACACAGGCTTCAGAGCCAATGACATGAAATGGTAAGACTAACCAGTATCAAACATGATCCAAAATGAATTCGCTTGTTTGAATTAGCTTCACATAATACAGAGACAGAAGGAAAGGAAGGGGAAGGAAGGTGGGAAAGACAGTGACACAAGAAGGGAAATGAGAGGGAGGGAGTGCAGGAGCAAAAGATAACTCAGTGGAGGATAGGGAGATACATTCTATACAGACACTTAGATATGATCAGCTCTTCCGTGTAGGGAGAGTCAAGCCAATGCTGAAAAGCCCAGCTGAACACATGACTTAAAGTTCACAGAAGATTACTAGTATCCAAAAAAAAGAGTAATAATACCTTTTACATCCACAAATTCATTATTCAACAGGACTCCATTTTTACCATTGGTATTTGGTGCATAAGACTTTCACAGAGCCGCACTCTAGACTCCTGCAATTTGGCTCACAATTTCAGAGGCATAAGAAGCTAAATTTTGCCTGGAAATGTACTGACAGAGTGAAAATAGGCATTGCCTATGTAAAATATCACTTAACCACAAGGCAGCTAGACTTTACTCCAATTGCAGTTTCCAGATTTTGCTTCAAGCTGTAGCTCTTTGCAGAATTGAAACTTGAGGTGACAAAAGCATCAAAGAAGTGTTGGAAAGTGACAAAAAGGAAAGGGCTGTAACATTCACACCTACTACTATCCGCATTTGCAGAAAAGCAGAGAGACTCAAGATCACAAGGCTGTGAACTTGAATAATAAACAACTGGGACATGCCCTCAGTTGGGAAACTAACATCAAGAAAATCACTTTAGGTTGTAATAAAATCTTTAATATTTGGGGCATGAAAAACACCACATTTACAGTCTCTCTGTCTCCCTAAACAAATGCCAAGCATAGCTGTATATAGTAATATATAATGTATATATGTATATATAATACATATATTGTTGGAACTAGATGACTTTTAAGATCTCTTTCAACCCAAACCATTCTGTGATTCAATGCTTTATATGTATGCACATAAAACCATATGAAAATGTACCTATGTATGGAAAAATAAAACAAAAAAAAATAGTGTAAAATGAAATTATAAAGGTAAGTCTGAAAGCTGGACACTAAAGCACATTTGAATGTGTTCAAAGAGAAGGAAACTTATTGGTTTTGAATGCAAAACTTATGTATATTATATAAACTACACAGAAAATTACACTGTTGATTTAAGCAAGACAAGCAAGGTACTAGAAAAAGGTGAGCTGCAGCAATAAGGTAAAATAATATGCATAGGAGTCCCTTTTATAACTGCTCCTTGAGTTAGACAGCCCTTGTAAGCACAGTTACACTGCAAACTCCGGTGCAGGTATAAACCTAAAACTCACAGCTTTAAGAGAAGCATGATTATTAAGTAATTTAAGAGCATTAAGACAAGTATGGGTAAGGCATGAGTTGCAACAACATACAGAAGAGCCAAGCCCTCTTACCCAGTAATTTAAAACTCATATGCAATGAATTAATTCATACAATTACTGAATCATTCAACTTCTAACACAGTAGGCCAATACTGATGCATTAAACTTTGAATGATCATGATTATTTCACTAAGTCAAAGTACTTTTCTCCCAAATGTACTGTAACAAAACAACCACAGTGTACTAGTAAGTACATGAAGAAATCTTTTTAGTCATTACTGGTTTAAATAATTTTGTGAAGAGTATTATTATTTAGCTGATGTTGAAAGCCACATCTAGTAAACATAATGATTAATATTTTTATTTGTTATATAATGCTAGAAAATTATTTATTAGTACTTAAAGTTTCTTCCCTGTTTCATTGGGATTCTTAAGCATTTCTTACAGCCCAGAGATCTCCTGCCTGCAGTAAAAACCTGGACAGGAGAGAATGGTTACTCTATTTTAAAACAAAGAATCTGCTGACATCATTAGCCATTTATGAAAGAAAAACCACAGACTATTATCCTGCCTTTTTGTAAGCCTTAATTCAATTCTATTCAATTCCTGGCCCCTTGCCTAAGAACTGCTAACACTACCAGAATTCCCATAAACACTAGAAATATCATACTGTAGTAAGGAGTAAGGTTATACCAGTGATAATTTGGACTTGAGAACAAAGAAAGCATCCAAGAGGCTGTCAATAATACTGTCACCACTGCTGATGGAAGTCTGTGAAGAGTTAATTCTTCCTTCTGAAATCTGAAATCTTCACAGACATTTCAAGATCCCTTACATCGAATATTCCACTCTGGCCTCCAATCCTGAATTTTTCCTAAACAGAAATTACTCCATTTGTTCTCATTCATGACTCCTACTAAGCATGGTACATCTGCCAAAGTGGGTTAAATAATTGCCTGAGTACTCAAACAATTTCTGCAGATTTTCAGATAAATTCATCAATTTGAGAAGCAAGTCCAGACTATGGCATATATGAATCACATCTTTTGCTTAGAGAAATCTAAGGTTCAAATGGAAATCTCTCAACACACGCTCTTCTGGCCCTATTTCACTTACAAACTTGATGTAATGATCTGTACAAAAATATTACCAAGCATACAAGCACTGTCTTTACTCTCTCCTAAAATGGCTCTAAAAAGCCTTAGTATCTTTTCAACTGTATTGCTATAACTACACCTATGGTTTCTCCAAATAGCTGGTTTCCAAAAGACTATTAAAGTGATTAAAAGATCAGATCAGGATCTGAGACTGAGTTTCACTTCTGGATTGACTCATGTTAATGTAGTAGCCCATCAGCTTAAACACACCTAAGAAATGTCTTATACAAAAATACATCAAGAAGGAACTTCATATTCTCTTTACTAAAGAGATGCCAATAGGTTGGAAAGTGTCTCTGATTTAGTGGTTTTGTGTCAGCATGATTAATTATGATTTTCTGTACAGAGATAAGCAATCTTTGGCTTGGTACAACACAAAAAAGCAAGCAGCACAATGTGTAGGAGTGGCAAGGAGATACAACTGAATTGTGGAGCACAGATCCAAAGATAGTGTACACTAAAAGTGAAGAACACAAAACTTGGCTAATCCTTACATTTATTATATTGTGGGCCAAAAAAAATCATGCTTTATATATGGTTCAAATGTCTGTTAGGAGGAACAGCAGCATCAAAACACAGTTTGGCCTTCCCTTGGACAGTCAGGAATACCGTTTCCAGGATCCCATGCTACTTTTATTTCAATATTCTGAGTGAGATTTCAAAAGAAATAGAGCTGAGTGCCAAATTAGAAGCAGCTTCCACTAGAGCTGGCTGCTTACCAGCAGCTTTTGTGACATCCTCTGTAAAGCAAAATCTGTGTGATTTACATCTTTGTCTCTGGCCCTTTCTTACATACATTTCTTTACAGCTAGAACCAGTTCTTGAACACAGGTGTCATCCTTCCAGCCTTCTCTCCAAATCCCTCCTTCGAACACATCCTTTTTCCAAAAAGACCATCCATGCTGAATTCTCTTCTCACATACCTGTGAGACTGTTATTTTTAGACTGGTCTCAAACAAATGTCAGATGAAATAATAACCATGAAACTACCATTGAATGCACTCATCTTCACCTTTTAAACAAACAGATATATATTTCTGTGCAGGACCACCACCTATGTATCAGCTTGGCAGTGTATGACATCTAGTGTTGATGTTATTTATATAGCAATAATGATAAAATTACACAGCAAATACTAACAAGCTTTGCATCATTTCTATTTCTTAAAAATTATGGATGTTACAGAAATTGTCTCATCTTTCTCTCCCTCCAGAAAAATTGTTTCAATTTGTATGTTGCTTGATCTTTAATGACACTAATTTTTATTTTCCTTAAATGTCTTAATGACATAACTTTATTATATTAAATAAAAAAAAAAATTGCAAATTTAAATAATCAGGTCATCCACAGTCTGTATTTTGGCTAAAAGGGAAACCAGGTCTATGCACAATGACCCTGAATATTTTCTTGGATTTTGCATTTAGTAATTATTTCTGATAAACTTACTTCTGTTTATCAGAAACTGTAAATCTCTCAGTCATTATTCTAGTAAATACTGAGCCAACAGATCTCTCTGGTAAGGAAGCCACATGTGCCTCTAACCCCAGGGTGAAGTTAAGCCATTTGACAGAATGATTCAGCAGTTACCAATCAACTCGACAGAGTCACAAACTCTACCTGGCAACAAAATTAGCTGAAGGAAAGATTTGGTCATCCTGACTGTCAAGGACCAAACTTGTACTCTTCTATAACCCAAATAAAATTTTACTTTGCCTGTGGTAAAATCTTCCCAAAGGCTCTACTAAGGAGAACAGACAACACAGAATAAAAAATCTTTAATAGTGTACTGCATTAATCTATATTATCTCACCAACCACTAACAAAGCAATCTTATTTTACACTGTCTGATTTTCACCAAGGAAAGAAAAATAATAACAATTTCCTAAGAGTGCGAAAAGACCTAATAGCCAGAAGAAGCAATAACTCTCACACTCAACAGTGGCAGCTGGAGAGCAAGGCTGTGTTTGCTGTGAGCAACAAACTCCATAGGCATCACATATCTCCAACCTACTAAAGTCAAAATAATCAGAAAAAAGTCAGTTTTAGGAGCTGAAATCATAGAAGATGACTGGCATTTAAGCTTTGCTTGTAGGTCAGACTACAATTAGGATAAAGTCTACCCACCATTTTGTATTTTGGGAGGAAGTCATGAGGAACACCAGGGAAAATACCTTGGGAGGCTACACACATCTAGTCAGTGAGAACTGCTTTTAAGTGAGATTTTGAGGGAAAAAAACCCAGGAAGTCGGTCATCTAAGTTTTTCAACCTGCCTTACTGTACTTTAGAAGTTAGTGTCCAGCTGGGTGGCAGCCTTTGAGAAACCTAGCAAATGCTGGTGGCTAGTGGATGTCTACAGCTGCTCCTCTAAGTGTCCCCTCTGTGTTGTGTTTTTGGCAGTTTTCTCCAGTCACAGTAAGAAATAGCTCAGTTTTCCTCAGGCTTCCTCAATCTATTGTTTCTCTAATTTATCATCTTGACTGCTTTTTAGACTGACTATGGTGAAAAATCACCTTATAAATTACTATTTTCTACCATCCAGTCAGTTGTTCTGCTACTCAAGTCAGGGGTACTTCAATTCACTTAGTCCTCTTGCTTCTTTATAAACACCTCTACAAAGCCCAGTCAGATCATGTTCTTCATGTATTATTCTCCTACAGTTCCCTTCATATTCCAAGGCATTTGAAAGGTGACCTAGACTCACAAACATACAAAACGACTCATTTGAAAAGGGTCTGCAGAACAAAAACCCAGAAACTTTTCAGCAGCTGAGTGGCAAAAAAAACATTCAGATGAAAACCAGTGCTCTTGTTTGGATGGATCCAAACACTGTGCTGATCATTCACCACTTACCATAAAAGGAAAACATTTAACACTATATCATAAGCAGTATCTCTCACAAGCAGCATTCATGTCTCATACTCTAAAACCATCAAAGTGTTCAATTTACAGCTTTGCAGGTGCTTACTATTTGATTTTACACATTTAGTATAATGTAGGATAAGATTAATCTTCTCAGCTCTGGCAACCTACAACCTACTTTACAGTGCAGATAACTACAGATAACTCAGTTCTCCTAAATTCCCTTTAAAATCAATGGGAAGAAACAGGCACTTCTGGCACACAATTGATTTAAAGTATTTTATGATCAACTTCACAATACATGAATTTTGCAGTTTCCTTCTAATTATTCTGATTAGATTTATTATCTAGGCCCACACTGACTATAAGGGAGACCTAGCACAAGTAATTCCAATGCAGACATATTTATTTTATGAATAAAATTAATCTTAAATAAACCCATATTTGAACTATTTATCTGTGTAATTGTTGATAATTAAAAAGAAGCTTGCTTTTTTTGTTCAGAGTGAATAATCTAGACAATGACAACCTAATACATTATTCAGATGAAATACTATGATGTTTCATATATTAAGGTATTAAAACAGCATAGAATTATTTTATTATGTGGGAAAAAGAAAGTATAGTTAGGTGGCTATCTTTTATACTAAATTCACAAGTCAAAACTTTCAAAAACTACTTTTGTGAAAGAAGCTTAAGCAGCTGTTGTGCTGCTTCCTGATTTTTTTTCCCAAATGAGCTTTAAAATTCCCTGGAAAAAACAAAACAGAAAATCAGCCAAGGAGTAGCCATATGAAGAACAAAAAAAGGAAAAAAAAAAAAAAAGGAAGACTCCTCCAGGTTTTCTGAACAACCTGCTGAAAACATCCAAATGTTCCATACACATTTCCTTACACTGAGATTCTGTTGTTTTGGTTAATACCTCCACATTTTCCCCATTTGTCTTATTAGACAAAGAGCTGCTATTAACCTTATTATTTTTCTTCTGCTCACATTTACATCAGAAGTACAGTCAGGAAAGTAATTTAAAAGGGAACACCAGACTTACTGGCAAAGCACTGAAGAGATGTTCAGAAATTTGATAAAGAAAGAACATGATTTGTAGTACCTTCCTGAAGATTTCAGCATGAATGATTTAGGTCAATTTGAACCTCAAAGTTTAAATATTTACGGAACTTCTGTCAGTCAAAATAGTGAAGGAGCCTCTTTTTGATTTCAATCTCCAGAAAAAAACATTATCTGAAATTCAGAGCAGCTTCAATCTTATCAGAAAATAAGCAACTATGGCACCTCTCTGAAGCCATATGATCTGCAAAGAAGTTAAGGAGAAGTATTGGAGAACACTTTGTTAACATATATTTTTGCAACACAAAAATCCTCTAAGACCCTCTCAACTTCAGAGAAATCTTTTTCTGAAAAAGTCTACACACGTCCCTCCAATTCACCCGAAACTAATTTTCAACATGACTGCAAAAGGAATAGAAGCCAACAAAAACCTGGCATGGGAAGAGACAGTCCTGAATGTGCTGTGACGAATGCAACATTCCCTCTGACGTCCCCCAGTTTTCTGGTAAATTCACCCTACGTAACATTAGGTAATCTAAATAAACTTTTTTTTATTGCATGACAATTGCTTAGACCAGTCCTTATTGACACCTCTTAAACAGTGAGAACTGTAGCTGAAATTCCAAGAGATGCATATTTATTTAAAGTATCAGGAAATTTCTGCCTAGAGGAAACCACCACTATTTTGACATTTTGTCATTCTACTGAAGTGAAAAATACTTCCCAAATTATAGCAATGAAACAAGAAATACTTTCTATAAACAAATACTGGGCACATTTGCCAATGTTTCTCTCTTGCTAGCTTAGCTATGCCTTCATTGCTAGAGTTCCTTTACTACTATAACTAAATAGCAAACATCAAGAATGTTAAAAAAGTGGTTTGTTGTTTTGGGTTTTTTTATTTGTTTGTTTGGGTTTTGTTGGTTGTTTTTTTTTTAGTTTCAGCATTAATCTCACTTTCCAGGATCTCTGTAACTGGAAACCCTTGCTTTTCTTGTTCTAGAAAAAAAACAGCTTCACCAACCTGTCCTGTCCCCTCATAGACCCATATTTCTATCATCCTCTCCTCCCCCCTCTTCTGCCCAGGACCTGCAGCAACTGGTACAACAACGCACTTTTGGCGTGAAGACTCACAAAGTGCTCAGATGGAGCAGTATGAAACATACAATAAGGAAAATCTGTCACTGGTCCAAAAAGCTTCCCAGCAAAGCTGCAATACTGAAAGTCACACCACATACATTGTGAAATGACAGTTTATCTAAGTGGATTTTTTTCCCTTTCAACGTCAAGTAGGTCCTCGTGATTTCCAGTCACTCCATCTCAGCCACCCTCTGGAAAAGTCTGTTCTCTTGTATCTCAGGAGTTGTTCAACAACAGCCAGACCCGAGTGAGTAACTTTCTACGTTGATAGCAAATCTTTCAAACTGAGCAGTCAGATGGTCTAAAATGTATCTCATGCAAAAAAAAGCCTGAGGGCACTGGATGTGCTTGATCATCTGAAGACTGCATTTTCTAAAGAAAACACATTTCCTATGTGTTTTCTCTGCAATATCTTTATATACATTCAGGGAATGAAATTTAAACTATCTTCTTGACTATGAATCTTCTGTCAAGATTTGCATTTGTAAGGAAACATGATAGATGTTTGCAGTGAAATAAGACCAATTTGTATGTTGTACAAAGCTCTCAAAATACAACGTGAGCACTATATATCTTTTATTATCACCAGCCCTTTCTAGCCTGTGCTCTGTTGTCCCAAGCATGTCCCTCCCAAACTACCTTGACCTCTGTAGTAGATTAACCTCCACAGGCTGCTAGATGCCCACCCAGACACTCTCTCACTACCCCTCCTCAACAGGACACAGGGAGAAAATACAACAAAAAAGCTTGTGGGTTGGGATAAGAGCAAGGACACAGTTCACCAGTTACTGTCATGGGCAGAACAGACTCAGCTTGGGGAAATAAGTTTAACTTATTGCCAATTAATAAAAGAGTTGGATAATGAAAAATAAAACCAAACCTGAAACCACTTTTCCCTTCTGCCTAGGCTCAACAGCACTCCTGACACTTTTATCTCCTTCCCCAAGAAGCAGTAGTGGATGGGGAATGACAGTTGAGATCTGTTCATAATGCTTCATCTCTGCTCCTCCTGCTGCTGTTCCCCTGTTCAAAGTGGGTCCTTCCCACAGGCTGCAGTTCTTCATGAACTGATCCAGTGTGGGTTCTTTCCACAGGATACAGTCCTTTCAGAAACACACTGCTTCAGTGTAGGTCCCCCATAAGGTCACAGGTCCTTCCAGAAATCCTGCTTCTCTGTGGGCTCCTCTCCACAGGCTGTGCAGCTCCTGCCAGGAGCCTGCTCAGCATGGGCTCTCCATGGGCTGCAGGCTCCTTCAGGGCACATCCACCTGCTCTGGTGTGGGGTCCTCTGGGGACTGTGGATGGGTTTCTGCTCCACCATAGACCTCCATGGGCTACATGGAGGCTACATGTCCAGTGGGACATCCTGCCTCACCATGGTCTGCACCACACACTGCAGAGGAATCTCTGCTCCAGCTCCTGCAGCATCTCCTCCCCCTCCTTCTCTGTCCTGGTGCCTGCGGGGCTGTCTCTCCTACATTTTTTTCCCTCCACTCTCACAGCTGCTGTGCAGCATTTTTCATCCTTTCTTAAACATGTAATCACAGAGGTGCCACTAGCATCACTTACAGTCTCAGCTTCGGCCAGTGTTGGGGCTGTTTTGGAACTGGCTAGAGACAGTTGTGTCTGGCATGGGGCAGCTCCTGATCTCTTCTCACAGAAGCCACCCTTGCCAACCCCTGCTACCAAAACCTTGCCACATAAACCCCGTACAATGCCCTTCTGTTGACTCCTCCTGATGGGTGTCACAGCTGGGAGATGGGATGGAAGGTTATCCTGTAACAGCCTTGGAGTAGGGAGCTCCTCTCTTAGGAGCTTACTGAGATGCCCAGAGACCAAGTGCTTTGAAAATGCTTGTTTGTTCGTGCTCATTAGCTGTGGCAAGCATTTTTTGTTTTTTAAACATTAAATGCTCTGTTAAAACAAACTGGTATGTCAGGTAAACATTATTTAAGGCTGCAGACCAAACAAGTTATATATTAATGAAATACGTGTTTTCCTAGGAGACTAAAGTTTTCCATGATGCTCAAGAAAACTGATGAAGAAACAATCCTACCATTTTAACACATTCTTGCTAAGTCTTGTGAAAAGAAATTAACTGCAAATATTCAAATTTTTACATCTTGATCCAGTTTCTGAGCTGTAAACACTGGATGAAAGGCATAGCAACCAGATGACTCAGACACCTGCTGAATAACAACTGTGCAGCTCAGAATGATTGAGAAAGTTCTGTGCGATTAAGTTTCTGTCAGTATTCTTCATGCTGGATTATACTAAGTTTGTCCAGGTCAGGAGTTTTACTTCATGACCCTTTCATATCTTTTCCAGTTTCTTGTTTCTTCCTTTCTGAGATCACTACACCAGTATGTCCCCAGCTCCCTTTCATTGCAAACTTGGTGCCTGTGCTTTCACCTTTCCTTTGGACAGTCACCACCAGCCACAAGTGTGGGAACAGGGAGTTTGTCCTTTTTGCCTCAGCATTGCCAGATAAGTTATTTCTAAACATCCCAGAGTATCTCTCTCAATGTACTCTGTTATGCAAAAGGTGTACTAGAACTGCAACACACTATTTCGAGAAAATCTCACACAGTAAACTGCAAACACGTCAGTTCATATCCACCTACAATAATACAAATTTCAGACTTTAAAGAAAAATTGAATTTTTCTCTCCAACATTTAAAATGTTTAATGAAGAGATAAATATAAAATATTATACTATAATGGGCATCTAATAACTGTAAAATTTCTCTGAAAATACAAACAGATTAAAATTAGAAGAGATCAAGGTAAGTAAGAAGTTATAAA
>VYZS01078527.1:1214-25004 GCA_013400695.1 Neodrepanis coruscans | reverse complement strand
GATGTTCAGGTGCAAGTCACCTTCATGGCAAACATATCACAGGTCCAATAATTTTGCATTTCCTTAGTAAGTCTTTCAGGGAAAACATGGGGGTAAATGTGGGATAGGATTGAGGATTAAATTAAGGATAGGAACCTTCTGACACTACTAATTAATATAGCTCTGGATAGGTATAAAATCTACAGGCTGAAATCTGACCTTACAATTTAGCAATCAGTTCTGGAATTAGACTGGCTTATGAAAATGTTGGTCCTGTAACAAGTGACCCAAGTGCACATAGGGCAGCTGGCCCTGTGTCAGACAGGACCTATTCTATGAGGATTGGGCACTAAACACTGCAACCAGTCAGCAACGGAAAGCATGAAAAATAATTTTCTCAATTTATTCTATCACTGTAACAAAGATGTTTCAAAGTAGTCTCAGAATTTAAGGATGGACTTTCAAATTAACACATGTGTATATATATATATACATATGTGTGTGTGTGTGTGTGCATATGTAAAATCTACACACAAATATATGTTGATATATATTAAAAGGTGTGTGTACTGCACAGATGGGCCACCTCCAAACCTTCTTCCTTTCTAGATTTGTGACTGCTATATATGAACTTAAGCAAATGGTATGATATACAGGCAAAGTAAAGGACTGAAAACTAAGGAATAGATGAAATATCTCCTTGAAATATATATTTTTTTTTTAAATATGTGCATATGAAGGTAGGTTTTCTGTGGCCAGAAGGTGAGTTCTAGGATTGCCAGGCACTAAAACAGAGTTTCATCTGCTGCTGTAGCCTTCACTCAATGGCATGGGAAAGTTGATCTTGGAACATCTCTGCTCATCTGCAATGACTCGGGGAACCTGAGTGGGAATTCCTCAGATGACAATAGCTCACAGCCAAACAGTATTGTACATTTCTAAAAAGTACTTTAAATATCAAGAAACCTCTTTCACCTATTTAAGATTAACACTTAGCTACACAAGTCTGTTTTGTCAGAAACATATTCGTTTGATAGGTTGCCCACCTGTCTATGTGTACACAGAGTGTGGTTTCACTGCTGGTGCTGTTCACACATTATGATTGGCCAAAAAAATAAGGCAAAAGACAAGTCAAGTGCTGCATTTAAAAATATATTTTAAACTCAATCNGATGTTCAGGTGCAAGTCACCTTCATGGCAAACATATCACAGGTCCAATAATTTTGCATTTCCTTAGTAAGTCTTTCAGGGAAAACATGGGGGTAAATGTGGGATAGGATTGAGGATTAAATTAAGGATAGGAACCTTCTGACACTACTAATTAATATAGCTCTGGATAGGTATAAAATCTACAGGCTGAAATCTGACCTTACAATTTAGCAATCAGTTCTGGAATTAGACTGGCTTATGAAAATGTTGGTCCTGTAACAAGTGACCCAAGTGCACATAGGGCAGCTGGCCCTGTGTCAGACAGGACCTATTCTATGAGGATTGGGCACTAAACACTGCAACCAGTCAGCAACGGAAAGCATGAAAAATAATTTTCTCAATTTATTCTATCACTGTAACAAAGATGTTTCAAAGTAGTCTCAGAATTTAAGGATGGACTTTCAAATTAACACATGTGTATATATATATATACATATGTGTGTGTGTGTGTGTGCATATGTAAAATCTACACACAAATATATGTTGATATATATTAAAAGGTGTGTGTACTGCACAGATGGGCCACCTCCAAACCTTCTTCCTTTCTAGATTTGTGACTGCTATATATGAACTTAAGCAAATGGTATGATATACAGGCAAAGTAAAGGACTGAAAACTAAGGAATAGATGAAATATCTCCTTGAAATATATATTTTTTTTTTAAATATGTGCATATGAAGGTAGGTTTTCTGTGGCCAGAAGGTGAGTTCTAGGATTGCCAGGCACTAAAACAGAGTTTCATCTGCTGCTGTAGCCTTCACTCAATGGCATGGGAAAGTTGATCTTGGAACATCTCTGCTCATCTGCAATGACTCGGGGAACCTGAGTGGGAATTCCTCAGATGACAATAGCTCACAGCCAAACAGTATTGTACATTTCTAAAAAGTACTTTAAATATCAAGAAACCTCTTTCACCTATTTAAGATTAACACTTAGCTACACAAGTCTGTTTTGTCAGAAACATATTCGTTTGATAGGTTGCCCACCTGTCTATGTGTACACAGAGTGTGGTTTCACTGCTGGTGCTGTTCACACATTATGATTGGCCAAAAAAATAAGGCAAAAGACAAGTCAAGTGCTGCATTTAAAAATATATTTTAAACTCAATCTAAATTATACACTCTTTTTTTTTTTTTTAACTGAACTTACACTTCAGAGGATGACATAAAACCGTATATGGTCAGCAACATCTGAACTTCTTTTTTTCCCATGAGGCAAGCAATAAGCAGGACCTCTTTTGTTCCCATGAGGCAAGCAATAAGCAGGACCTCAAAAACTTCAGATCTCAAACCCAGATTTGCTCTCCCAGAGAAGACAGATGATCAAATATACAGCTTTGGTGTTGATATATGAGTGTATTCCTGCAAAGGAAATACCTGGTACTAAAGGGTTCTTCAAAAAAGAAAAAAATCTAGGCCTGTTGTGAAAAGCTAAAGTGACTTTTTTTTTTTTTTAAGCAAAAATATAACAAGGAAAAACATATACATGTGTCTTCAAGTTCAAGCTTGATACTTTTATGAAACATATCTACTAGCAAAAAACAAGTTAGTAGTGTCAGAGAATGGGAAACTGATGTTACAAGAACTGCTATGAAATGATTATTCCTGCCCAGAAAGGTTGAATTCTGCCTGATTCAGAATAAAAATATATGCGTGTGTGTGGTGCATGAATAAATAAAACCACATGTTCACGGAGATCTTCAACAGGGGTAAGAACCATTTCAACAAGAGACCTTTCACTGTCCTCCTCCTGGCTTCTCCAACATCACCACTGCTCACATCTTCCTGCATGTCCCCACAAGGATAGAGAATAAAACATCCCTCATACATCAACAACCCTTCCAAAAATACTTTAAATAAATGTGCTTTGAAGGGCAGTTTTCAGATCCCTCAAGTTCCATAGGCAGCAGAGTTCATGGCACCCTGTCCAGCATCAAGTTTTTGATGATGTTGAATAAACAGTTACCATTCCAGCTATCTACATGACTTACTGTGATTTAGATGCTTTGTAAATACTTGCTTTGGAGTCTTAGGGTTTAATTCTTTCAATTTAACTGGAAAAGAAAGAGGAAAAAAAGGAAGTGAAAGTTTCTTTTAACTAGATCTTTTTGTTACCCCAAACAATTTTTATTCATGCTTTCCTGTGCAACTCATTGCTAATTTATGTTAGCTAATACAGCAAATTTCTGAATTTTAAATGTGCATCTGTATTTACTCTGGTAATGCATCTTGAAGCTTCCTGCAATCTTTTCATGGAGAAATAACCTGCTCTTCTATATCTTACAGTAATCTTATTAAGTGACTTGCACCTCTGATTTCTTAAGTCAACACATGTCATAATATGACATCGAATTACATCTGACCTTCTCTGTTTCCTTCAAAACCATACTTCTTCAAGATATGAGCATTTTACAGTTGATATCTTTCCCTTAAAAATGTGGTCACAAGAAGCCAAAGGTTGCCAGTGTTACTTATCTGCAGAGCAGCTGGTAAATGCATACTTAGATTGTTAAAGTCATTTTTCTTCTCCCTATTTTCAAACTAAAATAACATTACAGCCTATAAACTATATCCAAATAAAGCAGTGAACTCAGATAATGCTCAGGGGAGATGATAGAAAGGATGTCTTGGCAAAATTAACAACAGCATTTAGGAACTGTAATAAAATCTGGCATTTTGCCAGTTTGCCAGCTATTAAATTCATGATCATTTAATCCTTGATTGAAATTTTGTTTGTTTGTTTTAGAGAAATAAAGAATGGCTTTGAGTTTTTGAGCTTAAATCATTAGAAAATACATGTTTGTTTTAAAAGACATATTTTTGTTCTGAGCTGGCATGGGTACTTTGATCTGACAGACTATTTTCACACTGTGAAGCAGATTCTTTTGGACAAACTTCAGCACAGGGCTTTAATGTATCACACCAGAGGCAAAAATGAAGCGAGGTAATGCCATGGG
Source organism: Neodrepanis coruscans (assembly GCA_013400695.1). Lineage (NCBI taxonomy): Eukaryota > Metazoa > Chordata > Aves > Passeriformes > Philepittidae > Neodrepanis > Neodrepanis coruscans. The sequence continues at coordinate 20,860 of VYZS01078527.1, read as the reverse complement.
ATAACACTGAAATACTAGTGAGGAGGAAAGCTAAGTGTTGGCAGCCTCAGTGCATCAGGCTGGCGTTCTGTGAGCACCTGGGCAAATTGAAGGGATCATCAGTAGGCAAAGCATTACCCTTTCTTCTGCCGGTTCTCCTTGTCCTGACATTGAATAGGAAAATGTGCACGAGGAGCTGTTTTTACACCTTTGCCCTGGGCTTTGGGTTGGTGGAACAGAGGCTGTCCCAGCTCTGAGCACAGGTACCTGGCTCTTCTTTACCCTAGATCTAGGATTAGGTTACATCAGTAAAGGAGCCATCTTCTATCTGGGACAAGTCAGAATCCACTCCAGTTTGGACACTATTTTCCTGTCCCAGCATGTTCTGAACATAGGCGATTGGTGGGAAGAGGGAGAATAAGGAGAGTAATTCCAGCTCTGTCCCATGCAGAAACTTACAGAGAAATTGAATAAACACAGCATTTATAACAGAAAGATGCAGTGCTACATCTGGCAACAATAAAAGAGGCTTAACTGTATGAAAAGATCAAATTTTACATCTCTATCATCTAAATCAGGTTGGTTTAAATGCTAATGCTTTCAGTTCTGCAATGTATTTTTCCCCTAGTTTAATATTGCCTTCATAGTGTGACCTTCAGGTTTTTTAAAAAAACTTTCTCCAGTAATTTGGTGAGAGAAAATTAGTAAAAAAGTTCCTGTGTAGGAGGACTAGTAATACGAATAAGTTTTTTCAGAATGTAGTATTGAATTTTTCCAAATTGGCATGAATTTCTCAGTGTATTTTGTATATAGGCCCATAGCTTTTTGTGTATTTTAATTACATCTCAAGATATAGAGTGCTGGCTCCCATTGTTAATGTTGTCAGGGTCATAAAGCTGATTATAGGCAACACAAGACTGAAGGACATTTACCACAATTTTGGTTTCTTTTCTAATTTATATATAACTTACTTGGTTCCTTGCTCCTTCATTAAAGGTCTTTCTTTACCAGCTGATGACCTGAAAAGCTAAAAGAAAGAAGCTACCAAAAATATGTTAAAATATTCATATGAGGAATAAGTTTTGTTTTATTTTATTTAACATTTATTTTATTTAGTTTTCCCTATCAGATAGCTTATTTCTAAATTTTTTTATATAATTTTAAAAGTCTGAAGAAAATAACAGTGAATTTCAAAATTTCTTTTATTTTATTATGTTATTTCTTATTCCTTTTCCAACTAACCTACTCAGATTTTCACGTCATTTATTTATTTTTATTTTTTATTTTGTATACTCATGCCTTTGGGTTCTGGTGTTATATTTAGTCTGTACCTAACACATCAGGCTACTGCCCTAGTGAGTATGCCTTGTAATTTATATCACAGACTCATAGAATCATTGAATCATTTACATTGGAGAGGGCCTTTAAAATCATTGAATCCAGCTACTAACTCAGCCTTGCCAAGTCCACCACTAAACCACGTCCCTAAGTATCACATCTACACATCTTTTAAATACCTACAGAGATGGTGACTCCACCACTTCTCTGGGCAGACTCTTCCAATGATCAATAACCCTTCCTATGGAAAAAAAAACAAACCCCAATCTAATAAAAATCTATCTAATCTAAATGTATCCTGGCATAATTTGAAGACATTTCCTTTCATGCTGTCTCCTAGGAGAAGAGACTGACCCCCATCTGGATACAACCTCCTTCCAGGTATGTGTAGAGAGCAATAAGGTCCCCACTGAACCTCCTCTTCTCCAGGCTAAACACCTCCAGCTCCCTCAGTTGCTTCTTATCAGACTTGTGCTCCAGACCCTTCACCAAGTCCTTTGACCTTCTCTGGACATATTCCAGCACCTCAATGTGTGTCTTGTAATGAGGGGTCCAAAACTGAATACAGGACTCAAGCTGTAAGAAGGGGAACAATCACTTACCTAGTTCTTCTGGACACATTATTCCTGCATGATGGTATGAGCCTGAAATTAATATATTTTCACTTCTATCACCATTAGAATCTGCCTGTGATGATTATTCACCTCCTTCTTGCCATCCTCTTAGAAACTCTTTGCCACCAGTTGAATTCAGAAGCAGGCATTTTTCATCTCAGAACTCAAAATTGAGCAAATTTCAATTAATATCAAAAGTAATATTGAAGCAAAAGCTTGAATTTGTGGTTTCAACCACCTTTCTAGGCTGAAGTGCAATGTTTGGGCTTATTGCTGGTTCTATTCAGGAATAAATGTTCTTGGACAATTATATTAATTTGATAATTATTTTTTTCAGTTGTTGTATAATGTATTCATGAGTAATGATTTTCATTGCCATGGTCATGACTTTACTGAAACATTAACAGCAATTTTGTCTTGAAGAGTATAGTTTGGTAAGCAATCAATTGTTAATACATGAACCAGAGGAAATGTAGTCTAGAGAACAGAAACTTCTGTATGGCTGACAGCTATAGATATGCCTTTGAAAGCAAATTTGCAGTTTGACTAGATAATCCATGCAGTTTTATGTAGCCCCAAGACCATTATTTCATCTAAATCATGGCTGCTTAATCAGCATTTGCAACAGAACACACATGCATGTGGGATTTCAGCAGAAATGAGCCAAGGAGCTCACTCATCCAGGAAGTGTCAAACTGGATTCTGGCTAAAGCAAATGAAAGTTTGTCACTGTGGGCTTTAATATGGCAGGGGAGTAAGAGACATGTCAGAATATGTGTCATGTAAATACTTGTGTGAAGCTGACTAACTGCAGATGAACTGCACATGGGAGACAATTTGAAATATAACTTAGTTAAAAGCAAAGTTGGCCAAATGTTAGTATCCTTAATTACCATTACTATTTAGTCTCCATCACCAGCCATAGGGAAAAATTACCTTTTGAATGAGGAACTAGTCAGGGATAGAGCCTGCATTCAGTTCCCTGTTCTGCCTCAGGATCTGCATGTAACAGGATTAGATGATAATATCCTGGCTCACTAGGGCAGGTGACTTTTCTGAAAGAAACAGGAAATAAACAGGTACTGAATAGCAATTCAGTGTAAGCAGGGCTGATTGTGTGTTAATGAGATATTGGAATAATTATTCAGTATATGCAAAACCAGGTTTGGCCCCAGATGAACCCGCATGAATGAACAGCATTAACAGTGGTGTTTAAAATGAAACCTTCAGCTCTCTACATACTTCAGGTCTTCACTTACAAAAAAAATACATTGCTTTGAATAACAATTATGTCTTCTGTTTTGTGAACTTGGACACTTTGGATAGAGTGTCTTTTCTAGTCACATGAACAACAATGGTAGTCCAAAAGTCCTGGTTTCAGCTGACAGATCCAAGCACTGCTACGATACACTAAAAAAAGTGAAAGGGAAATAAAATATTTCAGTCAGAAGGGACCTACAATAGTAATCTTGTTCAGTTGCCCTAATCAAGGCTGAGCAGAAGTTAAAGCATGTTGTTAAGGGCATTGTCAGAATGCCTCTTAAACATTGGCAGGCTTGGGGCATTGATCACCTTTCTGGGAAGCAAGTGTTTGACTGCCCTCTTCTGCTTACTACTGGCTGGTCTGAACCTCCTCCAGCTCAGCTTTGAACCATTCCTAGGTGTCTTGCTGCTGGATCTTACAGAGAATAAACCAACAATTCCTCTTCCATTTGCCTTTCTCAGAAATCTGCAGAGAACAAGACATTTCTTTTTCCAGCCCTTTCATCACCTTTGTTACTCTTCCCTGGATACATTCAGAGATCTGAACATCCTTCTTTAAATCATGGGCCCCAGCACAGCACACAGCACTCCAGGTGAGGCCACACCAGCACTGAGCACAGCAGGGTAGTCACCTCTTTTGATCATCTGGTCGCGCTATGTGTGATGCACTCCAGGATGGGGTTTGCCTGCTGGGCTGCCAGAGCCACTGCAGGCTCACACTGAGCCCTTCCTGCAGGGCTGCTCTCCAGTCACTCCTGCCCATTTATACTTGTTCCTGGCATTACTCCATCCCAGGTACAGAGTCCAGCATTATAACTTGTTAAATTTCATGCCATTAATCACAGCCCAGTTCTCCAATATGTCTAGATGCCTCTGCAAGGCATTTTGTCTGTCAAGAGAATCATCAGCACCTCCCAGTATGGCATCACCAGGAAACTTACTAATGCTGCACATTCAACTCCTGCATCCAGGCCATTGATAGATGTATTGAACAGAACTGGCCCTAAAATTGAAGACTGCGACAACCCCTTTGCAGACCAGCCACTGGCCAAGTGTAACCCCATTCACTGAAACACTTTGAGCTCTGACCTTCTTCTGCCAGTTCTTCATCCAGCATAATTTGAACCTGCTCATCCCACAGCTATTGAATCAGTTAAACAGGACTTTCCCTTAGTTAGCCCACACTGACTGTCGCTGATGAGTATACTGTTCTTTAAATGCCTTTCAGTAATTCCCAGTATGATCTCCTCCATCAGTCCAGGAACTGAGGATAAACGATCATCCAGAATTTCCATCCTGCATTGCTAAAGCTGGGAGCTTCAGATGATTCAGCTAATATTGCAGGAAACAGCAGGGGACATAACTATTTTGTTGTCGAATCCCTCATTCCTTGACCACAAAGTGTGAAATCTCACCATTGTCCTGGTTTGGACACGAGGGGGCATTATCAAGTGATGAGATCGTATAGAGTTGACAGTAACCAAAAGAATTTATTTAACAAACAGAAAACTCAACAATAATAATCGTGAAAAAGGGAAAAAAAACAAACTATGCTCCTCCAGGACGGCTGCTGGCCTGGTGGAGCAAGGGAAGGAAGGGAGGCTGGCCCATGGATGGTGCTGGTCCCATTATGGAGCTGCAGTAAAATAAAGAGAATGAAAGGAAATCCTGGGGGGACCCAAGATGAAGAGATACCTATTTGGGGAAGAGAGTTGCATGGTCCTCAACACTGCACTGTTGGTCCAGACACACTGATGCCTGGGCCAAGGGAGAGAGAGCCAAGAGGGCAAGGGAGCAGACCTGAGAGTCCCTGGTAGCCGGGACAAAAGCCGAGATGCAAACAGAGGCAGGACTTCTGCGCCTGCTGCCTTTATAGCCTTTTTTTATATTATTATTTTTTATTGCCTTTACGCCGTTCTCGGGTTTTCTCATGGCACCCTTCTGGGGCAAGCCACCTCTTCATTGGATGATGGCGCTGGGTGCTGCCCCCTCCCCGAGACTTCACCACAAGGCAACATTGCAGTGTCCCCACCAAAATGACTCGTGGCTGCAGTTTGCCAGGAGGAGGGGCCACCGCCGCCGCCCTGCTAACACCGTGAGGTGCCCTGGGGGCCTGGGGCTACCAGCGGCACCGTGCTCTGCCACCATGGGTCCACTCCGCAGGGTGGCACCAGCTCAGGGACTGGCCTTGCCCCACGCACTGACCACTGCTGCCACGGGGGTGACCCCACCCTCTGCCCAGTGAGGCTGCCATGGGGGCCACGAACGGGCTGCTACCGCCTCCCGCAACCACCACTCCACTCTGCTGCCCACACCACCAGCACGAAGGTGGGCACCCACTGTGAGGGGAGCCACAAGAGCAGCTGCCACCACGTCCCGCGGCCGCCGCTCTGCCCCCAGCGTGGAGGCTGCTGCTCTTCCGGGACCAGAGGGGGCCACTGCATGCCCTGGTGCTAGTGCTGACAGGACTGCTGTGCACACGGGTAGGGACCAGCAGGAGCCTCCATGCACCCTGGTGGCACCCCGCCACCACTCTGGCCCTGGCGCCAGCCTGTAGCCATGGCCTTAGTGGCAGCTGTGTCTCTTCCTGCAGGGTTGCAGGAGAATGGGCAGGGGCGGCTCCATCCCAATTCAGTGTGCTCCACAGAGCCATGGGCTAAGCTGGTTCAACCCTGCGCACAGTGCCAATGCGCTCCACGAGGTGCCGGGCCAGGGCTAAACCAGACTGGCCCAGGCTCCCCACAGCCCGCAAAGCACCAGGATCTGTTCACTTCCTAGGACACACAAGAAAAAAAGGTCTGAAGCACCCGCCCCACTCCCACATAGAGAAGGGAAAAGGGAGAAAAGGTTTTAAAACAAACACATTTTTCCCACCCCACACCAGTGAATTTCTTCTGCCCACAGAAAAGATAGTTATTTAACTTGAATCTGAATGCTAGACTTTAGGCCTTTTTTTTCCTTTTGCCCCAGACAGAAACAGTCTCTCCTTTCCTTACAGACAATATTCTATAATTTCAGGGCATTTATGATCATTTCTATAATTTTAACTGGAAGTCATCAGAATTTTTAGCAAACTTAAAGAACGCTTGACTTCATGCCTAAAGATAAGTAACTGTATTTTTTCTGTAGACTAATTAAACTTGGTCTCTACACTTTTTCCATTAAAGTTTCAACAAACAACCCTTGGCATGTTGCAAGCACTTTTACCTGCAGAATAATAACATTTCCTTTGATTAAAGCTTTGCTGTCTAACAGATCATTGATTAATAGGAAAAAGGTATGACAAGACTTTCAAGAAGGGAGTGGATATTGAATAGATCTCAGATTTTGCAAAATACTCATATTTTTCTTTTTTAATAAGGATGAGTTTCCCAGTGAAAGATGGAAAATAAATCAATCAATTATTTTAAAGAAATGTTCTTTCACTCACCAAGATGTGTCTTTATATAAATACAAGTTTGTTTAATTCTACTTATTCTCCTGCTAAACTCAATATCTTTGCAAGCTGAACAAAAGATTTTTATATTAGTCAGTTATTTCATAGCTCCAGAGACATTCCCCTTTTAAATTTGAATATCCTTTTCCCCACCTTTTTCCTGTTAAATCTCCATGTACATTTGGAATTGGCCACCTCTGTAAGGTTTCATGGTTTTCTGAGACACGGCCTTTGTTTGCCCTGAGGTCTTTTAAACTGACTCACAGGTGAGCACTCACTAGGCTACAAGTGTTGTACTGACCTCCTGATGGCAACAGAAGGTGATAATTTTTCATCTTTTTGAATAGCTGGCCTTTATTCAACTGCTGATGTTTCTCACTGTTTCTGCGAAAGGGTCCTCTTGAGAGTTCAGGGCACTTCATTTCTTGGTTAAACTGTATACAGCCCTTTTATACTTTTTTACAGCCAACTAATTTATACATATGTCAGTACTACATGCACAAGAATTCTCTAAAAATCTTCTAGAGATTCACTAAATCTAAACTCAGAAATGACCATTAGTTTGTATAATTTTTATATCACAGGCCAATTATGCATCATTTTTACATGGAGACTAAAGACTTGTTTCTGACAAAAGTGTAGTTTTTACAAAGGTATCAAACCTTGATGAACATACTGAGCAATGTTAAAAATCCACCTCTCCTGAGAACAGTATGCTGTAATGGAAATCATTACTAAAAAAACTGCACTATGTTTTTCAGATTAATTTGCCTGCTTTCTGCTTTCAGACATTGATTACCGAGGAGGTTTTTTAGGAAATTGTATTTTTTTTCTTCATTAAGATATTTATATACTGTCACCAAGTCTTGTGTCTGATAAACAATATGAATTTGGTGGGGTTTTCTTTGTGAAACATTTCCTCTGCTTCTCCTTTGTGAAGTATTTCCTCTGTTTCTCTCATAAAGTCTTTGTACCATTGCCTCCAATTTCTCAACCCTTTTTTTAAATGAAGGGGCCAGAACAAAAGGTGATATTCTAGCATTAATCTTCCTCTAACACATGGAAGTTAAAATAATTTCCTCATTTTTCATCTGTGATCTCCACTGTATACATCCCCAGGTGGCAATTCTTGGTATATTTTGAAATCTATTTTGGAATCAGGACTTTATAAGCCTTAGACCCATTGAAGAATCCCATTCAGTGACATTTCCCTCTCTGCATTAATTCCTTAAGATCTATCATTTGGACAGTGCTTCATTCCATGTAACTTGTTCAATATTGATATCATAAGAAGCCATTCTTCAGTAATGGTTAAATGCAGTGCTTAATCAAAGAACTCTATCCATCTGTCTTGACAAACCAAGTTTAAATTAAAAATAGACAAGATACATCAGATTTGTTTCACAAGACCTCATTGCCACAAAATCATATTTACATATTCTATTTTATTTCTTTTTGGATTTAATCTTTCTTTAGATTTTCTGCCTTTCCACCTTGTTCTGACAGCAGGTTAGCCATTCTCTTAGTACCATATGCTACTCATCTCCTTTTTGTTAGTATTATCCTAAGTTATGTATTCTTTCAGCCATCTGCCTTTTGCCTAGGCTTCTATGATATATTTCTAGCCTGCTCTTTTAGAGAACTTTGAAAATTTCTCTTATTTTTTATACATGTATTTTTAATAGACATGACCATCTTCCTTAGTCACTAATGGACTGGGCAGTTATTCCTTATACCATGGAGTACCTCTTGCTCATTCTTATCAAATTCTCCAGAGCATGTTTGCCTTTAGTGGTCAGAAAAAATGTCAAATTATTATAGGCCATTTCCCCATTTTGTCAAAATACTCTTCCCATGATTCTTTTTTTATGCTGTAGTTATTGGATAAATACATAGAGTTAAGTTGTTCAGCCTGCATCCAGTACAGGATGCAAGGTTCTTATATTTCTGTTTATTGACTAAGTCTATTAATCAAAAACAATTTTTATCAAACACTGACTTTCTTGGTTTGAAAAAGAAAATTCACATATCTTATTACCTGAACTATAAATTCAGACTTCTGTCTTCCATATAATTCTGAGTTTTCTGTCTCTCAGTCAGGTGTCCTTGGACTCACCCAAGGGTTCAGAGTTATTGGAAGATTATACACAAATGTATGCACTACAGGTACAACACTGTCAGACTGACTGCAGATGAAACCATCTAGAATGCTGTTATCAGGGAGCTGAGATAAACCATACATGAGGAAACATGGAATTTTGTTTTGTTTTGTCTTGGCAAAAGAGAGTCTGAAATAAAATTTCATAACTTAGTGTTTAATAAATATGTCTTGAGAAAAAGACCCATATGTCTGAAGGAGAAAAGCTAGTTAAAGTACCAGTGTTAACACCAGGATTAATGTGTCTACAATGGCTAGGAAAGGATGCAGGCTGAAGTCCCAGATATGATATGGCACACTGCCATATCGTGGCCCCAGTCCTCATTGTTAGCAGTCCATTTCAGTGCATTTTCATGGTTCTACATAAAAACTACACTTTCTGAGAGTTATACAATCTCTATAGTCCTTGAAGAAATAACACCAATTGCAAAGTAAAGACCACTTTTTGTCACTCTGTTTATCAAATGACATAAAATGCATTTGGACGGAAGATAATTTTGAGTAAAATATTAAGAGCACACAGTAACCTGTCTGAGTGCTTGTTATGATTTTGAAACCTGGGATTGTGAGAACTGTGCAACACATAGTTCTCACAATCCTGGGTTTTGAAACCATAACAGTGCTTATGGGATGCAAATAAGAATTTCATTATGGAGGGAATAAGGATTGCTTTTCCTATTATTTTCTTTTTTTTGTTTGTGGTTTTTTTCCATATTAAACCAAAAATATTTTTCCTCTCCTTTGTATAATCATGATTGCTGCACCACCTGTGACAGCTGTAACCATTATTTAATAACAAAATAGAAGGTAGTAACTATGTCAAATGGCTCTGCAAATATAAAGAAAAAGAGAGTTCTGTATTATATGAGTAAGAACAAATCAGTACTTCTTGTTTCAATATGTATTTTAGAAGTGATTCGTCTTCCAAACTTGTACCTTTGCTCTTAGTGTCCATCAGATATCTTGTAGAGAACCAATTAAAGTGTGGGAATACACAAAAGGCAATATCCAAAAAAGAGTTGCTAAAGAAAATCTAAATCTTACAATCCAGCAGAATAAAACTTTCCTGTTTGAGTGCTCTCTTTCTAAACTCTTGCTAAAGCAGGTTTAAAAAGTCTACATATCAAAAGGAGAGAATAAGTAACTGCTCTCTGTGAGCTATAAAACAAAACTAGATTTTCACAAAGCTGTTTATCATTAGTGTGAGAAGGGAAACAAAAGAAGAAATGTTGAGAAACCTCTGCAAACAGTCTTTAACATTTGGTAACATATATGTCAATCATTCATTGGCTAGTTTTCTACTGCAACTTTTGGTCCATACCCCACTTAGAAGCTGTTAGCTGCAAGTAAGAGGTTTGAGGACTTTTGATGAGAAACAACCTCCTTGTTGTGAAGCAGGGTCCTTAAAGTTGAAACCACTCTTAAAAAAACACTCTGATAAGAAGGCTTACAATTTGGAATATTATAATTTTATAGTATTTGTCCTCCACGTGTATTTTCTCAGTTAACTGCAACACATGAAATCTATCTTGTCCCTATATTCATCAGCAGTATATGCAGCAAGTGTCCCAGTACTTTCTGCACACAATAAACAAGACAGATAGCAGAATATTGGAACATTTTCTTCCCATGCAGGTAATTGCAGATATCCACATTTTTACACTTGAAGTCTTTTTTTGACCGCTGCCTGGGTACATAAGTCAGTGTGAGATCCTCACCTCGCTAGCCTGCTCTTTGATGACTGTTGAAAAGCAAGGGCTTTATATCACTCTTGTATGGATGAGCTTCACTTTCAAAATAAAAAGCTCTGTAAGGAAATATTGCATCACTTTTTATCTCAAAATAATTGCACAAGTTGCAAGATGTTATGGTTGTATCACAACACTGAGGAAATCTGACATGGTTTTGGTGTATCCTTTCTTCTACCCATAAAAAAAAAAAAAAGCCTAACTGCTACTTCTACTTTTCATAAAACACTGTATTTCCGAGGCATGGATATCCCAATATGTCAAACATTTTAGGTTTTATGACTCCCAAAGGCAGTCACATCACCATGACTTTTTAATTTAATGACAACAGCCTTACTTAGATCAGAACATCAGCTAGAAAATTAAGCTGCCACAAAAAAACCCATGTTAACAGAGTGGGAACAGTGCATCCAGCACTGCTTTATTATTGGATTCAATCTCAAGTCTGGACTCACTTGTCTCTGTTTTCAGTTGAAAAGACTGTGGAGCCCTACAAAAGCAAGTTGAATATTCACTAACTGTCCCAGGGACCAAAGGTCTTTGGACTCTATAGACAATGCTGTCTCAGGAGAACAGAGAAAGGCAGGCTAGAAAGTTCACCAAGCTATGATGCAGTTCCATAGTGGAGGGATTACAAATTCATCCTGCATACTGACATTTATTTTGGTCATCAAGACTTTTTCAGTTAATGAAATGTTTCAGCTATTCATAGATTTTAAGACTAGATGGTATTTCCCTGTTCGTTTAGTTGACAGCTAGAATGTTGATGAGATCAGAGTATAGCACAAGTTCTGAACCTTTCTGGTGACTTCTAGATGCAACACATCATAATTCGAAAGGACATTTGAAGTCTTGAAAGACTTCAAATGATAGAAGACCATCTACCAAAGACCAATCTAAGGTTCAAATACATAAATAAAATACCACCCAACATACACTATTCATTCCCTGCAAAGAGGCTGAGAAAAACTGAGAAGCAAAATACATTAGTTGTTACATAGCAGCAGAATCTTGGAGTTAAGCTTTCCACTACCTATGTGCATCTGCCAGATTTACATTGGGTACCTGGGTATAGTGAGACCCTGTGCTGTATAGAGGTAGTCTACGAGTGGCATAAGATCTAAAAACAACATGGAGTAAAATATAACATTTTTGTCGAAGTATTCTATCTTCCTTATAACTTCTAACTTGTCCAATACCCACAATTTTTGTTTGTTTCTTTCTTCTCCATTCAGCATTCAGTGCTCAATCATTCCTGTCTCAATAGGCAAAAATAATTATGCCTTTTCCTCCCCAGCATATAAGGTTATCTTCATGTATTAGAAAGTTGTTCACCTGTGCAAACATAAATGGGGGGAACATCGAACACTATAACACAAGACAAGTTGCTAACATATTTTCCATTTTCATCCATTCTCCCTGTCTTCCTAAATCTTGCATTCAGCAACTTGCAGGTAACAGAATTTAATTACTGAAATACATCAATCACTAGTTTTATGTCCATTGTGAAAAGTAAATTAGATTTCCTTGTGTAATACAAAGGCCTTTTCTTTGTTTTGCAAGAGAAATAACATATCATGGGCATGAAAAACACAGATAGGAAAAAGAAAAAAAAAAGAGGAATTGGGCTGTAAACATAAAAGACATATTTATATGGATGGACATAAGAACACTTCTGGAATAAGAACTGTATTTGCCTGATACATAAAGGCATATTAGTTAGTAAATAGGTCAGTAGGAGTTAAATGCAGTCTAGAAGTCTTGCTAGTATTTAAAAAAATATTAAAAAAGATAAAGAATCATAGAATCATTTACGGTGAACAAAAGACCCTTTATATCATCACGTCCAACTGTTAGCCTAGCACTGCCAAGTCCACCAGACTTCAAGAATCCTCCCTTTATTCGGTTATTGCTTCTTAGCAAACATAAGGATAGCCACTACTGGTGAGATCCAATGCTGACAGAAGAAAGGATTTGAGGTTACAGCTGCTCTAAGGGGCTTAACTAGGGAGGACTAAGCAAAAAAGCAAGAATAGACTACACCCCTCCATGACACTTTACCCGTCACCACCTATTTCAGCTCAGAGACTTCCTGGGTTAAGTCTGGCTTCCGTGTAGTTGGTATTTCCCAATGTATTTCTCTTCCATTAACCTGTCCAGTCTCTCCTTGTTCCCTACTAAACCTTTAGTATTCACTGCATCCTTTGGCAGGCAGTATCACTGATGTATTACCTGCCGCATGAAGAATAACCCACTTCTACATGTTTTGAAGCTTGTTCCTGCTGTCTTACTTTGATGATCCCTAGTACTTATAGTGGAAGAGACAGTGAACCATCAACTCCCTCCATTCTCTCCATCTCACTCTTGATTTTATAGCCTTCTAGTATGTCCCCTGTAATTTGTCTCTTTTCCGAGAAAGAAAGAATCTTAGCTTACTTAGTTATTCCTTGCACAGCACATGTCCCATATATCGATAGCCCTTGGCAATCAAGGACAATTGAACCTTTTTCCAGTTCTACTATATTCTTTCTGAGATGAAAAGAACAGAATAGTATAAAGACACAGACATGCCATGCATTTATATAAAGGCATAATGAACTCTGTTTTGTTCTCTATTGCTTTACCAATAGCTCCTAACATTTGCAGTTTTGTTGTTGTTGTTGGTCAGTGCTGAACACTGGGATGTCATTTTCATAGCATTATCAATTGTTTCCCGAAAGTCTCTCTCTAAACTGGCAAAGGTTAGGTCAGAACTCCTTATTTTACAAATGAAATTTGAGTGATGACTTTCCTACAGACATCACATTACTTTGACATGCATTTAATTTCACCATGTACCCAGGTTTTGCAAAGCCACATTTTCATTCAGATCTGTCTTTTCAGTTATGTTCCATTCTTAGAAACGCTTCAATAGCTGCTAGGAGTACAATCCACCAACATCTGTACATGGAAGTTGATATTTCCAATCCTCCATTCAATAGGACACCTTCAAATTGAGGTGTCAATGTGAGCAAAGATGAAACATCAATGTGAGCAAAGATGAGACATGGCATCCCAGAAAAAAAAAATAGACAGAGAGATACAAGAATGAAACTTTCTGCCTATCAGTCAGTCATTAATTATGTACCTTTTGGGGGGAATCTAAATTGTGATTTGTTAAGTATTTTATAAAGGAGAAGGTGAAATTCAGCACCCATGTGTGCACATGGAAGTCTTGTCTAGATTTGGAAATCAGAAAGAAGAAAAATGTTACAGGCTTAGGCTCTTTACAGCAAAGTTTCCTCTGGACATATCTAGCCCATGCCAATGCTTTCCTTGTAAAACTTGATAGTGTCTTTTATTGAGATTAGAGGAAGTGTTTATTACACAATTCTGAATTGGAATTTTTTTTCAGCCCCAATAAACAAAGCCCAGCAGACCACTGGGAAATACACAGAATGGAGATCTTAAACTTGTTTAGTCTGAGTTTAGTGAAGGGACATTATCATAATACAGTTTTATAAGTTGGTGTGAACTCACAAAAATCTGGATCATGCACACCTATCCTATGAGCCAAATTCTGTTTGAAAGCATGTTCTGGTTTCTGGTCATAATTTTAAGTGTTTCATGCAAGGATATTAACACTCACATATTTTATTTTTTTTTTTCAATCATGAACATTAAATGTCTCACCCAAAAGACCTGTGAAGGATATGTCGGAGGTTTATTTCCCACTGCTGTATGCATACTTATTTTCCCTACATTTTGGTTCCAGATAAAGTACTTCCACTATAAAATTCCATCAGACAGTTTTGTGACAGAGTTTAAATGTGACAGTTCAGGCAAAGAGAATCATTTTGCAACAACTGTTGCAAAACAAATTTTTGCCCAGTGTAGCTATATTTCCTCCCTCTGTCCTGTTGCCCATATACTTCAGAGGGTCACTTAACACTTCACTTGTCTTGAGTTATTGTAGTGCTTCTGCCCACTGTTGCAATTACTGCATTTCATCTATTTCTGCAGCTTTACTTAACTCTCTCGTATGTTAACACAAATAGCAATGTTTGCAAAGTGTTTAGGGAACCATCTGCTTAGCACGGTAGACATGCAGGATCATTACCACCACTAATAATTAATAACATTATGATTCCTTCCAGAAATATCTATATTTATTTTGTGTAGAGTCCATCTTCAGGAAATAAGATAGCAGAATTTGCCCAATTTGTCATGATACAAGTGTGCATTGTGTTCTTAGGTCAGGGAAAAAAGTGATGGAGTCTGGGAAGTCAATCTAGGAGCTTCCTAAATACAAATGGTGTCAAGTCTCCAGTGGGGTGGCAGGGCAGGGTTTTGCCAGCTGCAGCCCACACAATCACCTCAGCAGGGATGGGACAGCTGAGGAGTGGTCATGGGATGCTCCAGCTCAGGCATCAGGCATGTCTCTGGGGACAGGATTGAGGCAGGATGTGATGTCAGACTGCAGGTGGAGGTCATTTGGGCTGAGATGGGGTCCTGGGCCATGGGCAGGGTTGGAAATACCCCAGGAGAGGCTGGCAGGGACAGCCCCATCCCATTAGTGCCCTCAGGCCATGGCAGTATGCCCTTGGGTATTCATCCTTTGCCCTCTCCATCCTCCATTCCCCCCACCTCTTTTAAAACTCTTGGGAACTAGTACCAACAAGTTGCAGCACATTAATATACCTCCTGGGGTGTTGGTAAGCCAAACTTTAACTGGTGCATGACTGAGTGTTTCACAGTCCTGGCTGCATGTTCTGATATTAACTGTGTTTGTCATGCTACGTAAGGGCCATGATCAGCAACTGGCCTCAAGCAAAGGGAAAGTAATCAGTCTTTTGGAGAACTTTCCCAGTGGCTGCCAAGAATTTTCTGCATGAGGAAGCCTATTAACAAGCATCATGTGAGAGAGTGTTTACAGAAAGTCAGAAAATGCTGACACAGGATAAGGAAAATATCCCCTCTGCGTAGTTTCACAGTTGAATAACTCTCTGATATTTCATTGAAGGGATTTCTAGATAAAAGTTACAAAATAACTATACAAAAGTGCTTTTAAAACGTTTACACCAACAACAGCCTGGTCCTGTATGGTAATTTTTGAGCAGAGATTGCATTGCAAGGGACGAAAGAATGTTCCTGGGGTATAATAGCTCTGCAAAGTGAGGTCTTAAAGGTCGGGTGGAATATCTAACCCCACAAGCTCCTTACTTGTTGCCTCACCATGTGACTGAGCCAGCACAGTCATAGGTCAGCAAAAGCCTCATGCACAAGTTAACTTCATGTTCTCCTAAAGGAAATTCAAAACCTCAAGTCATTTTATGAAAATAAACTACACAACACCAGTGGCATATATTATTTATTACCCAGAAGGAAAACGTCATTTTAAAGTTGCTTTCCAGCAGCTTTGTCAGAGAAGTAAAATATTCACATAAACTATGTCTTTTAATTCTGTTGTAATTTTGCTTTTTTTAGGCTATAAATGAAGGTTGAGAGCTGAAACAAGGGATTTAAGCATTTAGGTCAATATAGTAATTTCTGTAATATAATATATTGTATGTATCAGAGAGTTTTTCTCAGACCGAATATTCTCTATCAGTCTATTTTCTCATGTTTGTCGCTAGAGTTTCAAATGATTGAAGCATAGCAAATTCTTAGGTGACTGTGAGTTGGCTGCCCTAAGCCTGTCACCAGGTATTTACAAAATCCTTGGTGGAGCAGTGACAATGATCAGTCACATCATGCTGATGCACTTCTGTCACCTGTGTGATCCCTCTCTTGTCACTGAGCTGGGGCAGGCAGACTTTCTGCCCCATCTGCTGCTATTTGTACAAAACCACTGAGACTTTTTTTATTAGTCTTATTTAAACCCAAAAAGAAAAAAAAAAAAAAAAGCAGGAACCGAATTCATTGTGATAGAAGAGATTAGTCCAACTTGTTGCCACATGACATGCCTGAAGTTAATACTCAGCATTGCTGCTTTAAAATAGTGACATTTCCATTAAAAAAGCTAGTAATCAAATCACCCTGAACCAAACTGTGTGCCTTTGTAACTGAGATTCTATCTACAATGGCATTTAACATAAATTGTAAACACAGAATACTAATTTTTCTTTTGTGTATTACCTTGTGCTCTAAGCTGATAAATTTCAAAAGGTTGTCTGTTTTATCTCTCTTTCAAACTTCTCTACCTTGTGACTGTCTCTGCCTATGGGGACTGGCGCACATATCCTTGGGTACATGCTGTACATACACACAGAGTGGTAATATCATAAAAGAAGTTTCAGAGCAATTTAATCAGCATCTTTTATAACTGCCTGTGAGTTATGACAACTAGTTGTGCCTGCATGATCTCCTAACATATCCAGTTTTAATTCCAGCTAATCAGAAAAAAAATGCATGACAAAAGTTCCTGCTTTTCTCAAAAATGATGAATCTGAAATTTTATCCAAAAATTATACTGGACTGAATTTTGAGGAATCTTGCTTGAGTTTTGTTCTTTGAATTAAGTTTTAAAAAAAAAAAGTCAATCTTTTTGGCAAGGGGAATAGAGTAAGTAGCAAAACTGCATCAAATTGTGTTTTCATTGTTTTTGTTATGCAACTACTGATGGAAAATAGTATAAATTGATTATATCCCATGCTGGCCATGCAAACATTAAGCAATGTTTCAGCAGGTGAGCAGGCACATGCTGCCTCAGCTCCTCACAGAGCTCTGAGCACAGAGATGACAGCCGATGGCTCATGAGAATAGGCCTTCAGTGGAAGATGCATCCTTCATCACTTCCTAAAGAAAGGGGGGCATCTCCTGCCTGGCCAGCAGCGGCACACACCGGGGTTGTTTTGCTTAGAGAGTCCGAGGGAAAGCTGAGCTCAGAGTTACAGTGCTGGAGATGAATTGACCCATCTGGATCTCAAAAATCTCCAATGGAGCCTGCACACCTTCTCTACACAAACTCTCTGTCCCACTGCTTGCCTATCAGAATGGAGAAAAAGAGTCTAAAACACAAAAACACAAAAACTTATGGCAGTGGCTTTCCCTCAGAAGCACTTAGGAATATATTATCAAAAGCTTAGCATTCTTTTCCATCCAGTGTCTTCAAAAGACGCATACTAACCAGCTCATTTGGCATGAGACTCATCCATGGCCAACAGCAGAGTTGTGACAAAGCTCTATACAGTGATTCTGCTATCTGAACCCCAAACATGTCCATTTTGAAGACAAAACTCTGTCTTCTCCTGCTATTTCATTTTCTTGCTACGGTGATGGTAAATGAGGACAGGGGTCATCTTATCTGAAAAAATATCTGAGATTTTGCCAAAGTAGTTAAATGAGCAGGGCCAGGATCCTTCTCAGTTGAAGAAGCACAGTGAGCACAAGTGATATTTAAGGACAAAAGGCATGAGAGTGAAATTTTCAGGCAGCAAGGCTCAGTGCAGTAGGTGTATTTTCTCTGCTTTGGAACAATAGTTGACCACTGTAAGACAACCTTCCCACAACTGTTTGTCACAGGCTTGGCAAGACACAACTGAAGGAGATGCACAAGGATCTGACCGACCTTTTGCAACTAAGATGACACAAGTGCATGCAATGCAATTACCTTGTGTTATAGTGATGAGAGAAAACTTCATTTCAGCTCTGAACCTAGACAACAATACCTTATCATTTTCCCAGTAATGATGTCTGAGGGAAACTCTGAGTCATCCAGAGAGGAAAGAGATGAATAATATCCCTCTTGAACGCTAGACATAGATGAGAGCTTTCCAACCTGATGTTGGGAAGAAAAAGTCTGTTTGCTTCCTATAAAAGGAGGGTGGTATTTTGTGAGAAAAATCAGAATGGGGGATACAGAAGCCATCCACAACCCACCTAATTTCTTGGTCTTGCACAGCTATACATCCCAGAGCAACTGGTTTCAGACAATGTCAGAATATCAGAATAGTAAATCCTCAGCTTGATTCAGTGTGGCATCTTTCTTACATTTGAAACACTGCAGGGCACGCAGATTCATATGAATGTTGGTAATGGTTAGTAACATTTTGTTTTGTAAATACTCTGTCACAGGAGCTTGAAAGAGAACCACAAAGCAGAACATTGTTGGACTTGTTTGCCAATATGGGAGCAATTCTGCAGGTAACTTTTACTGTATACCTCTCCTAAAGATCAAGACCTCAGTCACTGTTATCAGACAAACATTGTACAGTATGTATGTGTTTGACCTGAGATTGCATAGGCCTTTTTGTTATTTAACTTCCTTCTGATTCTTAGAAGAAACATATCAGAAAAGGTGTATTGCTATAGTTGTTAGAGCACAATGTAAGCCAGGTTTGCTCAAGGTCACTTCCTGCAATCTGACTGGTTTACCAGTGAATGCCTGACAGTTGCCAGTGAAACAGTTGAATGTTTTCTCTTTTGTAAAGAATTGAAGACAGGATTTTCAGTACAGAGATCAATTTGCCTGTCGGAACAACTTTTGCAGCATGCTGGATTAATTGTTTGCTCTTGTATGTGTGCAGAAAATAAGAAAATGTGCAGAAAATATGAAAATGTGCAGCAAGCATTTTCCAAAAGGCTTGGATTTCCAAATGCAGAAGTAGCAAGCCTAACACAGGTCCAACAAAATATAGACCTAAAAATCTGAGGTGTTTATGCTATTAGAAAGAAAAGGAAAAGTAAAGAAAGCTTTCCCAATTAGAATTTCTAGACTACTGTAACTTGTGCCAAACTGGACACAAAACAGAAATGCCAAATGACTTCATGATTCTCATGGTCCTCTCCATCTTAGGATCAGAAAATCAAACTTGGCCTGTGAAGGAGACTCTAGGGAGCCTCCCAGGGTGACATGTATGCCCAGCCTTGAGGGTGAGCCTGAGCTTTGTGGCTATAGTACTCCCTTCGAATCCAAAGAAAAGGAGGGATCTGAGCAAAAAGAGAGGTTACCAAAAGCCTGCATGTAGTTTTTGCTCTCTTTATCAGCCTAATCTCTGCAAGGTCAGGGAGAACAGTAGAATAGTTTTCAGCATATGCTCAAAACCTGGTCTGGAGCTGTTCCTGTAATTCCTGCCCATTAGCACTCGCTAACCCTACTGAAGTATGATTTGTCTCATTTGCATAAGTGC
>VYZS01078523.1:0-23581 GCA_013400695.1 Neodrepanis coruscans | reverse complement strand
TCTTTTCTCTCACCAAGAAACCCACCGCTATCATCAAGTCATCCCACCATAGCTCAAGGGCGTTCTTTCCACTATTTCCCGTCAAAACCCTGGGCTCAGCACCGTAAGTTGCAATAACTTGTGGCTTGGCACCAAAAGGAAAAAGTATGCTGAGGAAGAAACTTGCTAACAGGTATGAATAGGGGAGTGAGGGAGAGGGAACACTGAAGTGCGTGTTTCTTTGGTGTGACACTGGGGAAGAACAGGAATTGTTAAGACTATGAAAAAAAATNTGTGTGTGTATGTGCATGTGTGTGAATGTGTATGTGTATGAATGCATGTGCAAGAGGGAGAGAACTCTCACTGCCTACAACTGTTCTGCCAAGATAAACTTTGGAGCATTTTATAAATTAACTCTGCTCTATGTGTTTATTTTTCTTTTGGAGATTCTAAAAAGAGACTGTTCAACTCATCTTATTAGGGGCAGCATATTTTTTTAAAGAGAAAAATAAGTTCCTACTCTGCACTGGAAAGTATTTGCTATTTTCAGCGAAAAGTATTCTTTCCTTCTGACCTGGCATATTAGATAAGATTTATATTTCTGACCTGACATTAGGTAGTTAAGATTTATTCTTCTGTATTAACTTTACTGAGCTTGCAAGCTATTCATTTACAGCATAGGGAATATATTTATGGCAGAAGCAAAGAAAGTTCACTACAAAGTAGTAAAATATGTTATTAGGAGTGTCCCATAGACTGATGAAAATTGTGAGTACCGTTGCAGCTGGCTCCCTTCTGGCTCTTTTTTCTTCTTTGTTATTTCAACTTTGAGACTTGAATTTGAAGTCAGTTTCAATGGCAAATAACTTAAAAGAGTCCAGATGATTCTAATACATCCACATATATGTACATATGTTTATGCTGTGATTGAGGTACAGGAAAGGGGATAACAAGTGACTTGAATTCTCTCCGTGTTCTTCTGGCAATGACCCAGGTATAAGTAACAGTGGACCTCGCTCTCCTGCCAATATAAATCAGGATGAACTCCACTGAGGTATAAAGCTGGTGTGTGAGTGAGAGCTGAATCAGATCTAGAGCTTTTCTCTATCCAAAGGTGTGGATCCAGGCAATCTGTTAATGTCCAATTGACTTAAAGAGGGGAACCGCAGACTATGATGGAAACCTGGAAGCACTTCAAGCCTTTATAGACAGAAAGTTGGAAAGTTAGAGGCCTCGCATTGAAATCAGTGACAAAACCTCCCATTAACTTCAACAAGAAAAGACTCAGGCCCCAGAAATGGCTGTAAGCCAGAGAACTGGATGGCTCAAGAAATAGGTAATAGAAACTGATGACTTTCACCAATAAATCACCAGTGCAAACCTGGCCATGCTTGGTTTAGACTCAAAATTGCTTTCATCTGATGTTTGTTTGAAACTTTTGCACTGTAAAACCTTCAAGAAGAACTGGCAGTTGTGATGGCTATCTCAAAACAAGGCTGATGGCTGGATGGGGTGTCCCCACATCATCAGAGGGAGTCCATCTTAAAGGGAAGCAAGAAGCACTGGCCTGCCTATAGAAACAGCAGTTCTTGCACTCTGCTGTGAACCAGAGGTTTTTTATTTCAGAAACTGTCAGACTGTTAACTCTGTAAATCCACTTAGAATGAATATATTGGGGGAGGGTGGTTATAGCTCCACAGCAAGCCAAGAGGAGGAGTAGATATTTCCATTTGTGGACATTATTCAACTGCTGTCAGAAGAGAGAGTAGAGATGTGCAGAGGTTTGAGGAATTAAATGTGTTGGAGAAAGGGCTTGGCATAGGGAAAGCTAGAACCATCAGGCATTATGAAAGCTGGGAGCTGCTTATAGAGTGCAGTGAGCAGAACTGCACGTTGTAGTTCAGCTGATGAACTCTGCTGCCCATCCTGTCTGCAACAAGGCATTGCTCTGCAGCTGAATAGGAGGATTTTGTAAGTTGTACTAAATTAAAGACAGTTGCCCTGCTGTCTGTCTTGACACTCCCTGATAATTTTGTGAGGCAATGCATAATGTGAGGGGGCTTTCCTCCCCTCTCAATATTTTTGCAGTGTACTTTTTCTGCTGGTCCCTGAAGGGGAGAACAGTAGGCAAACTGGGAGAATAATTTGATATCTGTGCTTGGTCAAACATCCATAGCCATGTTTGATGTTAGCTGACACATGCAGAACAGTTCATCAGTTTACAAACTCCACACTTCATATTCTTCTATTTGATAGACCTCAGGTCTATATACTCTATTACATTATGCAAACCTTTCCATCCTTCCTTATGTCTGACATAGGCTCCAAGGAGTCACGTATTTTTCTATATGCAGAGATTCACAGCTTGTTTTTACAACGTCTTTGTAAATGAAAGAAGCTGTTCACTGCTTCTTTTCTCTCACCAAGAAACCCACCGCTATCATCAAGTCATCCCACCATAGCTCAAGGGCGTTCTTTCCACTATTTCCCGTCAAAACCCTGGGCTCAGCACCGTAAGTTGCAATAACTTGTGGCTTGGCACCAAAAGGNAGTGGATTTAGGCTTCTTACTCCCTCTACCACTTGCCACTTCAGAAAATGCAACATTTTGGGTCTACTCCTGTGCTCACTTATTTAGCTAGGCTAGTCTGGTGCATGTTCTTATTCTGTGAATTACTTCAACCACTACTTTGAGAAATAGTACCCAAGTTCAATACCTTCCAGGAAGAGAAAGAAGGAGGAAGCTTGACATCTGCCAAATGAGCAGATGGCACAGTAGGATAAAGCTCATGAGTACACACTGCTGGACCAGGTGAATATGTATAGCATGGGGAAAGCAGTAAAAGTATCCCTCCTACACTTTTAAATGTCAAATTATAACTGTTCTCTGGCAAAAGACGGTGGAATACCATCACACCCTTTACCAGCAGCTCATGAAAAGAATTGCATATTGCATTCCTGATCCTTTTCTTGGTGATTTGGAACAAGAATCCCCCACCTATTGTGGTTTTCTAATAGCCTGTATAAACATTTAGGCCGGATTCTGAGCTCATGCAAATTTCTGGCTGGCAGGGCTCTGTGAGTTATTTGCTTCCTGACACAAGCTGTAACTACAAGCAGAATCAGTCCCTTAACCTTTACAACATGTTTATTCTGCTAAAACCATCACCCATTAAAAATAATGCAGAGGCTCTAACTGAAAACCTCGAGTTAGTATGGCATGTGCCTTATGATCATGACATTTCTGTTTGCTGATAAAAGAGAGAAATATTGTCTTTCCTTGCTGTTCCCTCAGCATGTGTACAGATGCAGGTACAAAAGTGCACCTATCTGCCTTGTCAACCCCCAGGAACATCAGCAGGGACAAGAAAAGACTTTTTCACTCTTTTCACTCATTTTCCCCGCCCAGAGCACAGTCTATGGATCATTGCTTTACTTGTCAGTGGCTGAGTAAAATTTTCAGCCTGGTGATACAGGTCCTAGGAAAAGCCAGACAGGTTTCATAACCAAAAAGGGAAGTGTCCATATAATCATAACCAAAAAGGGAAAGGTCCATATAACTTTCTGGTATAGTTTTAAATATGGCAGACTCATCAGAAAGGGAAGAGGGTGTCCTACTATGTCTCTCATGATTTTTGGTTTTTTTTTAATTGGTTTTTTTTTTGTTGTTTGTTTTGTTTGGTTTTGTTTTGTTGCTTTTGTTTAATTCAGGATTTGGTTGAACCGACATAAAACTATTTTCTTTTCCAAACAGATTATAAGAACAGTGGGGGAAGACACAGTTTTCAGACAAACCAAAGGATTTCATATGGTTTCAACCAAAACTTCTATCTGAAATTATCAGTATCCCTTTTACCTATATTTCAAGTGAAAATATTTTCAAAACACATCAAAACTTTTAATTCTTATGTACATTTGAATTTTTGTGTATGCATGTGAATGTGTATATAAAGATATAGATATTAATGTGTAGGTGAGAAAGGAGAGATGAAAATGTATAAGCATTTATATTTTTACTTTTAATTTTTATTATTTCTAATTCCATATTTACAAATTACTATTCTATTTTCCATCAAAATTATTAATTTTGTCAATATATATTGGAAGGTTTTTAACACCCCTCTGTACTTTTTTGTGGATTTGTGGTTTTCTGACACCTTTGTCAACTTTTACACATGCAGATGATCAAAAAAGTCTTTTTAGCAGATCATGGGCATAGACTGTGTAAAGGAGTTTTTCCCAACTCTAGGACTACATCTCTAGAGTCAAGGGGTTCCAGGGAATGAACTACATAAGACAAAGAATGTTTACGTAGGAGTCAAGGAGTGTGAGATGGAAGAGTCTACTTCTGAGTAAGCTCTCTTATATACAGTACTGCAATTTTTGTGACTGATATCTTTTGAACAAGATGTGTCCAAAGTCTTTGCATACTTCTAGATGAAAAACACAGGCCCTTTTTGGTGTTCTCAGCAGTAACCACAGTCAGTCATGGAACCAAGCTGGAAGGCTAAAACAGCAAGTTCCAGAGATGAATAACTTATTTTTCAAGAAATTAGCAAGACTTCAGAAAGGATTATGGATTGACTTTCATAATACTTGGTGGCCTTTTAGTGATAACTGTGGTTAGAATCCTTCTGTCTTACATAATCAAGGAAGCATAGAAATGCAAGAGAAGACTACTCTTTTGATTAATCTATTTTGTCTGGACTCAGGTGTGATTTATACTGAGGGAGAAATGAACATTTCTGCTCATTGGGTAGCTGGAAATTATGTGCTTTCAAAAAGAGGAAGTGTACTGTTCAGTTTCCTTTGTGGCCAGCCGGATCCTGGAAAACAGTAGTAAAATCCCTCCACTCTGGTCATTCCTCACCCAGTGCTTCTAACTTTCATGAAGCTTGGGAAGACTTGTGTTCATCAGAATATCTGTAGAGAGATAACTTAAAAATGAAAGCTTATTTAAAACTTTCTACATAATTGTCACGTTCATGGAGTGATTTAGCTCATTTTGACCTTTTAAGAGACCATCAAGGATAGTATATGTCACCACTTGTTAGATTATTTCCTCAAATATACTGAACTCAGAGTTAGTAATGTGACAGTTTACTTGTTCTAAGATATACTTTTGAAAGAAGCTGGGGCTTTAAAGTAGGATTAGCATCTTAGTTAATTACTAAGATGAAAGAAAATGGTCTTGGAAGAGAATAATTTTCAAACCATATTGATTTTGTAGGTTGTTAGCAGAAATAAATTATGACAACAGAGAAAAAGGAAATATATCTGTCCAAAGTCTGTCCAGGGGAACTTCTTTTTATGTATACCTGTTCCCCAAAATCACTTTGGTCTTTTCTTCAGAAATAATACATGACCTAAGCATGTCCTCTTGCTGATATTTTCTTGAAATTGAATCCTACTGACAAATTCTTACATTGCTTAAGCTTCCCCTCAATGGGTAGCTTAAATAGAATATTTAAATTGTTTAATTCCTAAAGTCAAGGCCTTAGTCTTATAAATACTTGTCTAGGACATAGCACAAGTTATGAATTCTACACTCTCATACAGAATTCTACTTTCCTTTTTAATACACTCTCAACTCTGAAACTTGTTAATTGCCCACATTTCATAAAACATAAACACAAAAGACAAATGTGTGGTTTAATTTTGGACTGCAAAACAGAAACTGTTGTGCAGGATTTTTTTTTTTTTTTTTTGCAAAACACAAAATTGTGTCATTTATTTACCTTCTCTGCCTTCAGGATCTTTTCTGTTAGATTTTATGATATCTGTAGCCACCGTGCCCAGTACAAGGAGGTCCCATCTTAGTTGATTATTTTTAGTTCTGTGTCATACTAAAACTTTCTGGAATCTTCATCCATCTCTGTGTGTTTGTGAAATACATGCACTTAACATCTTCTGACTCCCATGTTAAATAAATAGCCTTTGCTCACACTTGGTTCTATTTTGGAGGGCTAGTTCTTCACTTGTCAGTGTAACATCCAGTAAAATAACAACAGCAACTCATTATTCAGTGGCATAGAAAAAAGTGGAATTAATTATGAATATTCTAGGAAAAGGAAACAAGGTTATGAAACACTTGCCGACACTGGTGTTTGTAATCTTCATGAATAAGCAACACAATAATGCTGGGCAAATGTGCGTGGGAGGCGCACTCTGGAGAAACTGGCTATTTTCCTCTCTCTGAGCAGTTGAGCTGTTATGATAAAAGATGTTGCTAAAGAAACCTGTAATAAATCCTGTTAAGATTATTGCATGTGGTGATAGCATACATAAACTTCACAAACATATTAAAGTGTCAGGTTTTAGTGGCTCTGGTTCATGTGGATGTTTGTAAAAGCTAGTCAAGAAATGCAGTGGAAATCTTGTTCCACCAGCTGGTGCTCCTACATTTCTGATTCACACGAGAACCTTGTCTTCCTTCCCTTTGAAACAGAGCCTCACTCTATAGGGAAGCTGAGAAGAAAGATCTCAAGCCCTACTCAGCTGTAACTTCACTATCATCAGTGATGTTATGTACCTAGTGAGTTATTTGGAGAGAAATGGGATAGATGAACTGGTGTTTGGTAAAGGACTTATGATGTTCTAAATATTTCTGCTTTGTGTCGTGATGCCCTCCATTGACTCCTCCATCAAAGTACAGATGGCAGCCCTGAGTAAGAAACTACAGTTACCTGGCAGTAGGTGGGCAGAATTCGATGTCTCAAAAATGGACTGACTAAAGGCAAGATGCTGAACAAGTGTGTCTCAGCCTAGTCTGAAGTTCTGAGGTCAGAAACTGTATCAAATCCTGGATATCCAAGGTGCCCTGACACTGCTCCTCAACCCTGCAAACCAGTATGCTATTTGACAAAAGAAAGGAGATTTCACTCTTTTCTTTTGAAACACACCAAGAAGGGAGTAGAAGCCTTGTTGCCCTTAATGTAGCAAAAAACTTAGCGGCTAAAATATTTGGCCAAGAATTGAAAATCTAAGATAAATTAATTCTTCTATATGGCATGACTCTGACCTATCTGTGTTGATCTGCTCTAATAAACTGACTTTTTATCACCTGGATTTGCATGTAATCTCAAGTCACTTGCTCACACCCATTTTAGTTTGCACTGAAGAAACAAGGCCTCAAGGGGCTGGATATGGGAGCAGAGATCCATGTGACTATATTTCAATGTCAGTAAGCAATTATCTGCAATATCATGTGCTCTCTATGGAGGAATTTTGTATTGTTATTTTTATTATTTGTCATGCTTTTTTAATTGCATTTTTTGCACAGGGTTTCTTTAAAAGAAAATCCAAAACTCGCTGCATGAAGAGGCCCAAGCTCAGAAGTCTTCCATGCCAGATGGACACTCAGTGTCAGAAAGCTAAAACCTCATATTAGAAATGTCCATGTATCAAGGGCTTTGAAGGTGAGAGACTCGCCTTAGACACCTGTGTCCTGTTCTTGGATCTGAGCCTTGCCCTCACACTTTACAAGAAGCTGCAGGAATCACACATCGTTACTATTCCAACGTCCATCAGCGACCTCCTGTTTTATTTTACAATAAATCTTTTTTGCACTGCAGGAAATATCAAACTGAAATTCCATCTAGGACCTTTCAATTTTAAAGACGAAACAAATCAGTATGTAAAACTGACGCACATTAAGAGGCTTGAAATGATAAAGTTTATAGCAGCACTACTAGAACTTGGTGTAGACCTTTGGTTTGGGGTTTTACTTTCAATTAAAGGTATTACTATAGGCATTTCTCTGTGTTCTTCCCCCTAAGTACTCTGTTGCGTGAAGCCAAAATATCAGTATAAGGCCAGGGTTTTGCTTGGAGCCAGCAGGAGCTTGGTGCTGTTGCCACAGCCAAAGGCTCTCCTGGTTCAGCTCTGGTCCCCACAGCTCAGTTCTTGCCTAAGAGCACTGGAGCAAGATATATTTTGTGGCTCCTTTGCTTCAGTGGGTGCTACTTTTGATCACAGAGGAAAATAACACATTTTAAAATGCAAAGTCAATAGCTCTAGAAAGTGAAACACATGAAAATGTTTACTAGTCAGCTATCGTATAACCGTAGTACAATTTTTCCTTCTGTTTAAGTAGCATTGCTCATAATACTGCCCTGCACTAGCAACAAGAATAGAGTTAAATTACTCATTAATAAAATCTGTTGGATTTGATTATGACAAAGCATCTAATTGTAATAATTCTGCTGTCACCAGAAACTCAGTTATTCAATTATTTATAAAAAAGTTGTAGCTCATTTCTTTTTTTTTCTTTTTTTTTTTTTTTGAGAGAGTTTTAACATATTTTGCATGAATAAATAATTTTTGAGTATTTTTATCTGTGGCATTGTTTGTGGTAATAGCAGACAGACTTCTGTATAAAAACATATATAGTTTCAGTTGCCTCTTGTTATCTGATAAGATTGCATTGTTCAGAATCATTTTGGTAAAAAAATTGGCAAAGTGATTTTGAGTAGTTTTAGATTCTGAAATTAGAAGTGAGACAAAAATATTTTTTATTAGCTTTTATATCTCCTCCACCATGTTTTTGCAACTTAATTTAATTTCAAGCAAAAGGGACAATTCACTGTAGAGTAAAAGAAGTTCTTAAGAACCTCCACAGTTTTAACAAGAGAAGTGTTGCTAATAGTCACTGTTTATAAATGACTGAATATGAAATGACAGACAGCTTATTAATGTCAGTGATAAAGTGCAGTTGTCAAGCCAGCACACTCGTCTTATTAACCAGAAAGCAAAATGAGCATGCTAAGAGAAAAAAAGAAAATCAGTAAGTCTGATTTTTGAATTCCAGCTCAGAGTTTATGAGGTATAACTTTCATTATCTTCAGTGAAAAATTTACGGCAAGAAGAAACAACAGAATGGGGATTTGCAAAGGCTTGATACACTAATGACAAAGCTCAAAAGAAAAAATTAACCTCAGAGTTAACCTGATCGACTTCAGCTGGCTCATAGGTGAAAGTAAAAAAACAGCTGTACTTTTCATATGATTAAGAAAGAGACTCCCTCCCAAGCAGGCTGTGTAATATAGTTTTGAGAGGTAAAGGATATTGTTTTATCCTAAATAGGAACTGTACATGTTTTGATCATACAACTTTGCAAGTACCCTAGCAGAGGAATTCTTCCAAACTCAAAATGTATCCTGATGTCCTGAAGAAAAAGACCTCATTCCAGTTTCAGCAAAGTCCATGGGACTTTCTCCACTGAAAGCAAAGGAGGCAGGTTCAAGTTCTAAAACTATTTCATTAATAATAGCAATATTTTATTCTGCCCGCGAAGAGAAATAGGAATTTTCATGTATCTCTTGATAGATCATTCTATATCAATGTCTTTGTGAAGTTGTGGTAACATATGTACTTAAGAGTCTAACATGAATTTTCTATAGTATAGGAAATGTATTCAGAAGCAGCTGACAAAGACAAAATTTGAAATTATCACTCTATCAAGTATGAAATGGGAACTGGTCTGTAATGTCCTTTAGACTCTTGGGATAATAATATATTGTTACACATTACCTTGGTATGATCAGACACAGATCTACATATAGAGAGAGTTACTAAAAAAAAATCACAACACAAACAGTCCATACCTATCATGCTTCGAAAGCTTTCAGCAGTGGTTAGTGGTTTTCTGATATTTAATTATTTAAGATATTGCTATGATGAAATGCAGTTTGTAACCATACAATAAAATAGCTCTCCACCAGCTTTTGTTTCTAATGACTGCAATACCGTCTGTTTCGAAACAAACAGGTTCTCATCCAAAAATGAGAAATATAGTCTCATGGCAAAAAAAGACGCACTTGTCATCAGCCAAGTATTTACCCTGACAAGACTAATATGAAGACATCACAGATAAAAATTATCAGCAGCATACAAACACTTTGAAACAGAACTAATGCTGAGCAATTTGATTCTGCCCAAGGGGGACTGCTTGGTGTCTGCTTGCTTGACTAACTTCTGCTTTAAACTGTCACACTGAGATACCAAATCATTTCTGTTTTAAAAAAAATTAGAAACACCTACATCATATATAGACTATGTAGCCATCTGTGCTGTGCCAACCCTAAATATAAATGTAGATATGAATAATATATGTAGATGGTGAGCTATTAAAAAATTGCTTCCAAAATGCAGTTATTTTAACTAATAATGTAATTCCTCTTTTATTGCTGACATTTTATCTCCATGTGATTTACACTCTCCACAACAGTATAAAAAGTCTGAGGATACAATTTCACCGATTTCTGTTTGATCAGTACTTTCCTGGTTTGTTTTAATTTATATGGCTATGTTTACAAATGGGCTGCTACACATCTCTTTAATTTTGAGTTTGTAAGTAGCTGAATGCAAACCAAGCTAGAGAGGCAGAGTGTTTGCAGAATGGAGTCCCCCACTTGTGATTGTGACCAGAAGCAGATGCTAGAAAACCTGCAGTCTCGCACCAACAGAGGAACGGACAAAGGAGCAACAGGAGGCAGGCAAAGCAGGCAGGCAGGCAGGCAGGCAGGCAGGCAGGAAGGAAGGAAGGAAGGAAGGAAGGAAGGAAGGTTGCGTATCTTGAATGTGCTGTTATAGCGAAAGGCAGGAGGAAATTGCCAATATCAGATGGGCTACCAATAATCATGGGAACTCTACATCCAAATTGCACTTCCACAGTCATACAGATTGTTTTTGTCCCAGATGTAGGAGTTGTAAAAATACAGAATTTTCTATCACTTTGCTTATTCTAGAGATTTCCAAATTTAGTCCATGGTTCACTAGTAGTCCAAAGAGTCATGGCAAATGGTCTGTTGGTCATTTACAGACCCGTAGTTAATAATACTTCATTTCCATCCATTAGAATGTCAACGAGAAAGATACATAACTGTCAGTACTAAGTTTCGGGAGTTGGTGGTGGCAGAGCCAAAATATTTTGGAACTATTGACTTAATCCTACCTTTTTCCCTAAGCAAACTGTAATCACTGGCAGATGCATAGAATTTCTTATTTATTAGTATAGCATACCATATTACTCTGTCTTGTAGGACTCAAGCAAGCTACTTCATTAATCTTAATCTCTCTTATCAGAATAACAACACAAATCTTTTTTGTAATGGTATATTTGCTTTTTAACTTTTATTGATCTCATCCTATGTCTAATTAATGGACCCAATCCTCTGTCTGCACTCTGTTCTTGACTTCAGAGTAGTTTTATCTCTGCACAGCCAACTACACCTTTACTAGTGATCATGAGACAGAAATTTAGAATTCTCCAACTAGAAACTTCCGTAGGAGTTTTGAAAGTGAAAGGATTGCAGACTAGACTTTTCTCATAGTAAAGATTACTTTGGCTATAGGTACAAAATAAACAATGCTTCAGGACCAGATCCTTCTGATGGGGTAATTTAACAAAGGAACTTTAATTTGTACCAGCTGAGAGTCTGGCATAGTGTCTTCTGGATTAGTCAGTTTAGACTTTATTATTTCTTTATGCTAAAATGTGTGAGTCTACAATGCAATACATGGAATGGAGGACTCGAATAGCAAACAAAATTAAGTAAATGGGCCCATTGACTGCTTGATGGCTAGTGGTTTGTATTGTATTTAAAAATATGCAGGTTAAAGAGAGATTTGAAAACCGCCCCCTGGCAATGGGTTGATGACTTCTGGGTAAAGGATACTATCTGAGAAAGAGAAACAGAAACACAGAGAAAGTCTTCCATGTAGTAGATGAATTTGACAAGTGTCTTCTTTCTCCACACACTATAATTTAATCTAACTTGTACTATTCACTAAAAGCAATTTATAGATTTTTAAAGCCAAAATGATCAGTGTAAGTGGCTGTAACCACTTTTATAACAACTTTCATAAACACTCACTCTCTAATTTGTGCTTCAAGCCGAGTGACCAGTAGTTATACCAAAGCACATTTTGCAACCAGCTCGATTTGAAGCCCTTGGCCAGTGGATGGTGTACACCATGTCCAGGTGAGGCGTTCTGAAAGACTTTTTGTCTTCACTCCCAAAATAGCAAGCCAGATTTCCATCCTGACTCTCTAGCTGTGATTTTTCAGCGAGTTGTTCTGCTGTGAATTTATGTTAAGTCTTGCATTTTAACCATAAATCTTTGAGCAAGTACTCGGTACCTTCTCAACGTTGTACCAACCAGCTAAACACTTCGCCTCTATTTCCCGAAAGTTACGCTGCTCTGCAAGGTGTCTCGAGAACGGCCGATGTGCGACGGCGCTCGCCTGGAGATTACACCGCATCTGCCCTGATTCTGGGAAGCGGCGGCTGCCCTGCGCCCCGCATCGAGAGCGGCCGGGAACAGGAGAGAAACCTACCTTCCCGCGCCGAAAGTGCTGCACTATACCGGGCCATGCCGTGCTATGCTGGGCTGTGCCGATGGGAGCCGAGCACCTGCAGCTGCGGGCTGCCCGCCGCGGCACGGGACAGCAGAGGTCGCCGCCGGCCCGGAGCTGGCCCGGCATGACGCGCACCAGGTGCTGGAGAAAGTACGAGAGAAGGGGGCCCTCTCCTCGACCCTCGCCCCGCGGGGGAGTCCTAACCCCGACCCCTACCGTGCCCCCGACCCGAGGCTGAACCTCTGCGCCGCGCCTGCCGGGGTACCCCTGCAGCTGGAGGTGGGGGGCAGCCGCAACTTGCGAGCCTGCGGTTGCCAGGGGTTAAAGGAGTGGGTGGGAAGTGATGGAGGCTGCGGAACCCTCTCTTGCCAAGGATAATAAATTGGATGCCCTGACATGTTTTACTTAGCCCTTAGTGCTCCCTCGCTGCGCGGTCGTGGGGATCCAAGGGCTGGAATCTTGGTCTCTCCTGTCCTCAGCTCCGCTTTAGGGGCACTTTAGGTGAATCAAACCTTGTTTGCAGGAGGCAAATCATACAAAGGAGGCTTTCAAGGGACAGCAGTGCCAAGGAGGGCAAAGGAGCGAAGGCCGAGCAAGAGAAAATTACAATAATAGTACCTCCCCTCCCTGAGGAAGTAACTCAGTTACTTCTTGGTGATTAAACACAGCCTGCTGTGTTTTCTGACATCTCCTCGGAGTTTGAAACTGTCAGGGAGAGCGGATAGGCATGAGCAGCCTCTTCGCGGTAGGTGCGCAGAAAATGCCTCATCCCCAGAAACAGCGGCGGGTCCGATGCAGGAGGGGTGCCGAGGCCGGGTCGGGGGAACGTCCCGACGGCCCTCGCTGCCGCATCCCGCCGCGTCTGCAGCTCCTTG
Source organism: Neodrepanis coruscans (assembly GCA_013400695.1). Taxonomy (NCBI): domain Eukaryota; kingdom Metazoa; phylum Chordata; class Aves; order Passeriformes; family Philepittidae; genus Neodrepanis; species Neodrepanis coruscans. The sequence continues at coordinate 10,367 of VYZS01078523.1, read as the reverse complement.
CAGCGCCCCGGCAGAGTTCTGATCGGGGCAGAGCCGTGCCCGGGGTGTCACTGCGGATTCGGGCCCACGCCGGAGCCCCATGCCGGAGACAGAGCCCGCCCGCCCATAGCAGCGCCCCGCGACCTGGACAGCGCCTTACCGCGGAGGCGACTCGCTGCCTCTTCCCTGTTCTTCCCGCCTCGATGACCGGGGGCTTTTCTGGCCTTCTCCGGGCGACAGCTCCCCGGGAGCTGCTGCCGCCACCCAGGGTACTGCCCTTCGCCCTCCGGTCCCCCGTCTGCCTCCTGCCGCCCGCCGACCCAGGCGGCGATGGACAGGGGCCGGCCAACAAAAGGGAAGAACGCGCCTCATCCCACGCGATTAAATTTTAAACAAAAATATAAAAATTCGGGGGCCACATCCCAGGACAGTGGCGATGGGTCACTAGTAGCGAATGGAAGCTGGAAGTCAACGGGCCGGACAGCGCCGCGACACCCCAGTCCCCCACCCTCCCCATCGCCGGGCGCCAGGGTTAACCTATAGCATTAAATCAGTACTGCTAGTTCTTGAGATGGGGACTTCTTGACCGGGGAAAGGTGTTTAGGGCATACCGGCAAAATGTTACCTGTCGGATCATTGCCCTTTCCCTTTAGGAAGAGGAAAGACCTAAGAAAGGACGTTCCCCTTTGCAAGACATTAAAAAGTAAAACGCCGGACTCGGGTCTTCCCGGACCTCGCGCTGTTCATCCCGGTGAGGTGAGAAAGAAGGGCAGAAAGAGCTCAAAAATCGCCTTCATCCCTCCAGTTGAATGAAACTGCCTGTAAATCCGCTCAGCCGCGCCGCGGGAGCGGGATTTGGTTCCTAGCGTGCTCACCCCGGGCACCAGGGGCACAGAACCCCCTGGACAGGTGAACAGCACAACGAGAGGAAGCAAAAGTTATCAAAGTATAAATCTCTTCGCACTTACTTCTTCCCTGTCGCCGTACCCTGGAGGCGTGCTGGCTGCCAATGTATTCCATAAAGTTCAAAGTGATAAAAAAACAAGAAATCAGTCGCAATTGCATAGTAACCCTTTGAGAGTTCAACTTCTCCTTTTCGTCCTTTTTTTTTTTCTTTCCTTAAAAAAAGAAATAATAAACCGGGGTGGTAGGCGGCAAAGGGATGAACACAGCAGCCGAAATACCTGCACTGAGATCCAAAGCTGGGCTTGGCCGGCTTGATGGCTTTTGCCTTTTTTTTCGACTTTTTTTTTCCCTTCCCTTCCCTTCCCCTTCGCTTTTCCTATTGCACTTTCCAGCAGTCTGACCCGCTACCTGCTGCAAACCTCAGAGGGCAGTCAGCAGCGGAGAGGAGCCGAGCAGCCGCCGCCGGGGTCCATGCCGGTCCGGTGGCCGGCAGCATGTTGTGAAGGTGCCGGGGTGCGTGCGGCAGTGCGCACCCGTGTGTGTGCCGGGCGAGCGAGGTGCCGACAGGACGGATGGATGGATGGCGGTGGGAGAGGAGTGTGCGAGGGCGGGAGCGGCGGGGGGGCAAGAGGGAGGACCCAGCCCCGCCGCAGCAGCTCCGGAGCAGCCGCGCTGTGCGCCGCGGGCACCGCCAGCAGCCGGGCGCAGGTGGGCCGGGCCCTCCTGGCTCTCCCGCCCGCCGACCAGGAGCCCTCCGGCTTCATGCGGGAGCTGCTTCTGAGCGAAGCCCCGGGGGAGAGGCCCCGGGGCGGGGCGGTCTGGGAGGAGGCGAGCCTCAGCGCCCCGGCACGGCGCGGGTAGCTTCCCCGAGCCCGGCCGAGCCCCTTCGGGGCATCGGAGCCCGAGCATCCTGCAGCGGCGGGGCCGTGGGCGGCAGGGCTCTGCAGCTTCTCTGGCAACCCCCACTTGGAGGTCTCCATTAGCTTTCCCTCCGCCGCCGGCCTTCCCGTGGTCACCGCGGAGGTGCCGCTTCCTCCTCGCGCCCCGGCCCCCCTACTCGCCAGGGGGACGGGTCGGGGTGCTCAGCCCCTGCCCTGAGGAGGGAGATATAGAGCAGCACCCCCTTTTCCCGAATCTGCTTACATCTCTGCTCGAAATGGAGACGGGGTTATGGGAGGGGGTCGGTGACGGATTTTCTCCATTGTTGGCCTTTCCCCACTGGACAGTTTTCCGGGATGACTTCTTTGGCGGTACGAGACAGAGGAAACCCGCGTGCCCTGCCGGGGCCGGGGGCCTTCCCCACGGCCTGCTGGCGGCAGGCGAGGCACGGGGCTGGCCCCCTGGCTGGGACCGAAAGGAGTTGTGCGCCCGGGGGTGAACACAGCACCCTCCAGCCTATGCCGCTGGGACTCTCAGCAGAGCCCCGGCAGCAAAGGCGCTGCTCGGCTGCACCGAGGCGAGGCGAGGCCGCCTGTTTGACAGAAGGATATCGCGTTTCATCTCTCCGGCAAGGGTTTCTCTTTGGGGTGAAAGGGAAGGCTACGAAGGGGAAGGTGAAGCTGATTCAAGTTAAAAACAGCGACTTCAATGTGCCCTTTCTTACTTCCATTCTTATCTCAGTCCTTATCTTATCCCATCCTATCTCTGGGACGAGAGATTGAGCCGTGTAAACCAGCGCTGATCGCATCAAAGACCTCAGAGGTGTGAGGAACAGCCACTCTATTTGTAACTGTTTTCCTCAGTCTCTGCACCCCCCCCCCCAGAGCCCTACCCCCCGCTGCCCCTCTCAAAGCTGTTAAATATGTGTACCATAAAATGTGCGGGATTTAAAGGTCTGTGGGAAGCTCCCTTTGAAAAGGACTCTGGGGAAAGTCTTTCTAATCCAGGATACTTGAGCCGGATGGGGTGGGATTGCCAGAGAGACATAAAATAAAAATCATTCGGTAGACAAAACTAGGGGCTACCCTGACACGAAGAACATGAACTTGTCTTAATGTTTTGTTTTATTGGGGACTGAAACTTCTCTCGTGCTAGTGTGTGTCTGTGTGTGTGTAAATATCTGAGCAAGCTGGGCGAGTGGCATAAATAAATAAGGCTATGGAGAAAGGATGAGAGATCCACGTGAGCCAACCTGCAGCTAGCCAGCCAACTCACTCGGGCAGCATTAGCACCAGTGGGCAGAGAAAGCATGTCAAAAAATAAACGCTCTTCGAGAAACATAAGGAAAACATTAAACAAACGGGGAGTGCACTCCTTCTTCTTGCCCTGACAAAGCACCGCTGAGAAACTGCTAGCTGTCTCTCCCTCCCTAGCCTCTTCCCTTCCCTGTGTCCCAGCTACAGCAGAGGTGTATGGGGCAGATGTTGGGAGACCGTCCCAGGGACCGCATGTGTCACTCAAGAGCCTCAGGAAAACCGATTTGTAGGGTGTGTGCCAACCAAGGGCTAGGCTGTAGGGCAGGGTTAGCGTTAGTGACCAGCAGTGGGATGGGGAGAGTGGGGGAGAGGTCGTTTATTTGCTGTGGAAGAGGAGCAGAGGCATAGATGGGAGAAAACAAAAGCTATGCCTTGACTCAAGATGGGATCCAAAAAAAAAGCAGCAGAGCGAGACGACGCCAGAAACCCAGGTTACCCCCCCAGCCCAGACCCATTAGAGGGAGAAAAAGCCACCCAACAACAATAACAAACTAAACCCATAAACAGTTACTGCCCTTCTATGATAAAAGGAGAAGATTTATATCGTTGAAATGTGTGGAAGGAGTTTGTTCCAGAGCAAAACCCTGGCATGCAATTCTCTGTTTATGTCGCTCATCCCGATGGATGAGATATCGGTGGCAAAGTTCAGGCTGACATCAGTCCTGGGGAGGCAGAGCCAGCGGCCGGGCTGGGCTGTTCGGAGCTGCACAGCTGGGCCTGGTGGATGACCGGCTTGAGGGGGATCAGACACACAAAAAAGCCTCCCCTCACCAAGCCCGGGTATGTGAGGAGCCAGCAGCAGCACACTCTGTGGAGGGAGCTGAATGTAGTGTTTCCTTGCAATTGAAATGGATGAATCAGAAACAGCTCCCAGGGTGTTTTTGTGTGCTGCTCTGTTTTGGGGTTTATTAAAAAGGGTGGGGAGGAAGAGAATGGCTGATGGTCTGTATGTTGTCTTGAAACCAGCAGCAGGAGATTGTAAAATCAGGGAGGAATTGTTTTGCTGTTGTTTTGGGTTTTGGATTTTTGGTGGTTTTTTTTTTATTTTGTTTTGTTTTGGTTTTGGGGTTTTTTTTGTTAAGAAGTGTAATTCTTTAGTCAGAGTAGTGTGTGGTGTTTTCACTGTTGCAATTCCTACCCTACAGTTTCTCCGTGCAAACTTCCACAGCTAGAAAATGTTGATTTCAGTTTTCTGAATAGCTAATACATTGTGGGGAAAAGAAGGTGGCCTCAGGATGCTCAGATTTTACCCAAAAGAAGATTATAATATTCCATTAATAGCTGATATTGTGCTTGCTTAAAATGGCACTCTAGTCATAAAAACTAGCCATGTGAACAGGACAGCTGAATGCTAACCCTTTGTTGTTCTTCTCTAGACTGGAAATAGTTTGTGTAAGTGAACAAAAGGGTCACTAATTTGCCTTTTCAACTTGGGAAACACAGTAAAGAAATAAAGGCCTTGGAGTACTTCTGATATATAACTTGAAAATGAAACATAATCTGTCTGATACCATCTCCTTATTTTTCAGGTGCTGATCAGGATGTAGATTGCATAGGTCAAACTTCACCATGAAGGAGTCATCCCTGGTAGAATTCCCACAGACTTGCTGAAAGGAGAAGGGCAGGAGGACTGGAGCAGACATCCTGAATAACGGTTGCACAACCTGACACATCTACTCTTTGTTAAACACCAAAAATATTCTTGGCACTACACAGGACCCCAAATCTTGACAGTCTTTGGTCCAGATTTTTCTTTTCCTTTACAAACTAAGGGACAAGCATGGAATTGGCAAGACACACAGAGAGACAAACATAAAAGGAATTGCCCCAAACACACACACACAGACAAATATATATCTGTAAGTATGTTTGTGTATTATTATTCTTTGTTGTTGTTACATTTCTCTGTGTTCCTAACATAACCCATTTGTTCTTTAGTCATGTTCAGTTTAGGAGGTTAATTGTAACATCATGAGCATTCTCAAAATATGTTAATATCACAGAACAGGAGATTATATTTCCATCATCTAAGTATACTGAAAGAAGCAAGTGATGAGAAATGCTTTACTCACAAGTTGAACCTATGTGTACTTTTAAAAAAATAAACTGATTCCTGAAGACCCAGTCCCAACATCCTTAATAATGTCTTTATGTTTCAGGTATTTAAAATATCTAATGGCTGAACATTAACAGCATGTACAGCAGAGAACAATCCTACACTGGCAACAAATAGACTAGATGATCTAATTGATTTTTCCCCTTTCCAGCTTGTGCAATTCTGTCATTCTAATAAAATATCAGTGTAATCAAAGTTTGCAGGATCAGGTCCTAAATTAGCATGTCGATCTGGACTATCCCTCAGCCTGGGTCAGGTCCAAAGCCTACTGTTGTCAGCTTGACCTTTTATCAGTATGAGAGAAGTTTGGATCTGGTCTTCTGGATCACACTGGAGGATAATTATTGTTTTATTTCATGTGGAAAAAAAAAAAAAAAGGGCATGTTTGCAGGAAAAGCACACAAATTCTGCAGCACAAACCTTCCAGATGCAGTTCAGTTAAGAAAGTCGAGTAGGAAGGCCTCTTGCCTTTTGGCAAAGAGGAAGTTTTAGCAGTTAAGAGGATGATCAAACTATGCTAAGTCGTTGTTTCACTGTATTAATCTATCAGTTGGTCATCTCTTGGACTTGCAATCAGATTGTAGAACTTCTGGGATGCAGACCAACTTTTTGTTCTGTGTTTGTAGAATCTGTGCCTAGAGCAACTGTGTCTACAAGAAAAAATCTCATCATTGCCATGGAAGTATCTGTGTATTTTGGGTGTAAATATTCATTCTAGAATAAAAGGAATTAATACAATTTTTTTTTAAAAAAATATATACTAAATTAAAAAAAAAGAAAAGAAAAGCTTTTAATCTAGGCTAATTTCAACCACCCAGAGGGCAATACTAGAATAACTCTACTGGCTTAAATTCACGCATCAGTTTGCTCAAGAATATTTCTCCTGTGGTGACAATCCATAGGGTGGAACTATAACTGTAAATCTGGAGGATGTGAGTAACCAGCAACAAAGGTTTCACAGTCTTCTGACATATCCATTTGTCTAGGCATTAATTTGTCTATGATTTCAGTATTTGGGAGGAGCTGTTTTTTTCTCAGTTTGGCAGTTTCCTGTGAATTTCTTTGGTGTTAATGTCAATCTAAGTAGATTCTACATTTGCCTAAGTGACTTGCTCATTCCCACTTCCTGGGCTGTGTTGGTCCAAGGATTTGGGAAATATCAGGCTGAAAAATGAAATACAGGGGAAAAAAAGGGGTTTTTTTCCCAGCAGATTCAGTTTCATGATCTGGTTCACCATAAGGAAATGGGCATGAAAATTTGACGTGTAAAATAGTAGGGGCAGGGAATGTCTCAAATAGGTGAGTGAAGCAATCTCACTGCTGAAGGTGAAATCACATGCACATAGCATGGGTGATGGGCATATTGTCTAATGTGCATATGGAGGAACAGGTGGACATGAAGGAAGATGATGGTGCACAATGTAGATGAAGCTCATGTTCTGCAGTTCCAGTTGCCCTCAGCAATGCCATTCCACTACTAGGACACCATGAAGCAGTTCAGCTCCATTGACCTGAAGTTAGAAGATATATTACAGCATTGGTAGTAGCTGTAGATGAGGAACTGAGGAACTGTCACAACATGAGGCGCAGAGTGTGCAAGCATGGGTTACCCTGCTGTGTGCTGGCGGGGAAGAGTGAAAAGAATCTGACTGAGTCACACAAAATGGCTCTTGGATGCCATGTTAATAAATACAGTAAAACAGCAACACTACCCCTCCTAAACAAGGACTGGCACAGGAGAAAATGTTCCACTGGCCATACTTTGTGGCACTTAATTAGAATTTTAGCAAGTGAAGACAACTGTCATGCTATTTAAAATGTTACAAGAGATGGTCCTTCACTAAACACTAGTAAATGTGTCACTGATACTTATTCTATGAGACACTTCAGTAACATATGATTGTATTGGACAGATAGAGCTGAGCTTGTGTACTCAAATGCTCTTGTATATTTCAAAGTGTAAATTGAAGGTTCTGAAAAACTGCAAAATGGTAGTCCTAGAGAAGACTATTCTCTGCTTCATTCTGGTGCCCTGGTGACATGGTACTCTTGACAAGAACTTTTAAGCACAAGCTGATGTCTGTCACTGTGCCTGGAGAATTTGAAGCAATTGCATATGGTGCATCAGTTCATATTTTGCATTCAATTTATTGGAGCCGAAATAAACCCTTGAACTTTTCGAAAGAGACAAATGTTCCCTAGTCAGATACTTATCCTTTTTGTGTACTTTTCAGCATATTTCTGATCAGTGTTCATGACTGGAAAGAATCACACTGTGTTTTACTTCTGAACTATCCTTGGGACAGCAAGGATTTAGTGATGTGGAGCTGCTGCTAAACTAATATGTACATCTACTACATTGAACAAATTACAAATCAAGCACCAGACAGCTACAACTCGAAAACTAAGATTTCATAAAATATAGAGACATTTTTAAGTTAGGAGTAACAAATCCTATCTTGTAGGCATATGACTTTGCAAGTAATATCCAACATTCAATAGTTAGATATGTAAAATCTCCCAGTAAACTGTGTGAATAGGTATACCCTCCAGACTGCTATCAGAACCAATATTCATCCTGAACTGAGAGCCACCGGGAGCTGGCAATAAGGAAACACCCAATCCAGATAGGATTTTTCTGCCCCGCTAAATAACCATCCATGCCTAATTCAGCCAGCCTTCTCCTCCATGAAGGAAGAAATTAAGATTCGTTCATTCAAAAATAGTCAGTTTTGTCTTTTTCTTGAGTTCCACTTAGTATAGCAGCCCAATGGCAATGAAACTTGGTCAGGATGTGGACTCCATGTATACCTTCCATGTATCTTCCGGAGTGTGACTCAGGGTGCAATTACACCCCACACCCTAAGCTCCCAGTTATGTGATACTTCAGCTAAAGTTCCTCCACAAGCTGTTTTGCTGCATCTGTCCTGCCTCATAGATTCTTGGTGTCAGATGTAAGATGTAACCGACTTTAAGGCACATGAAGGAAAGTCTTATTTTCTGTTTAATTTTTTTAAAGAATGCTTGCACATTTTGCATCAAGCGGAAATTTATGAGCAGAAACTGGTATCTCCTGGCTGCATATATCCTAAACGCTACCGTTACTGTTTGTATTTTTGTGTCCTACTTTTGTAAACAAGCTTGCTGGGAAGGGCCTTGCTCCACTGGTGGCTGGGTCTAGGTCCTCAGTGAATTTAGCTCTCTTACACTCTCTTTGGCCCACAGGCTTCTCACGCAACAGTCCTGCCTGGGCGGCCGCTAAGTCTCTGCAGGGGCCATACTCTGAGGAGCATTCACCCCAAACAAGGAAGGACATTGTGAATTTAATTAGGTGCTTCCAGCCTAAGCTGCTGCTGAAGATGATTCTTAAATCGCAGCTTTCTGCTCAGCTATCAAAGTCCCTGTTTGGATCAAACCTTTCATACTGACCTGCTTTAATGTGCCTGCAGAGTTATATACTCTAATCACATTCAGGACGTTACAGAGAAGTTTCATGGTTCCTTACATGATAGTCTCTCACCAACCTTCCATGAAAAAGTGAAATAAAATCTCCAACTGCTTAATCTGCTAGTTACTTTTCTTTAACAGTTGACCGTTTGAGAGGGTTTTAGTACTCACAGGCTCATAGAAAAGCATCTAGAGCAGCACTTTGCATCAGGACTTATTAAAACATTATCAAGACTTATAAAGGACATTTTAAAGACCTTGTATATTCATGGATAAAACATTTATTTATAACGTGTAGAGTTAAGAGTGACTTTTATCTGCAACAGTAGCTTCTACAATTATTACTGGCAGGCTATTTAACGGAAGTCAGGCTGTTTAACCATAGGATACAGCTATGAGGGAACATGTATATGTAATTCAGAAACTAGAAAGCTAATTTTGTAATATGGAGTCAAGCAGGGCATGTGGTAGATAACAGTACCCTTTCACATTCTAACACAGGATTGAGATTTCTTAACAAAGGCAATAGAGTTGCAAAACAGCATGACTTTGTTGCAGTTGTAATTAATGAGGTGCTAAAAGTGCCTAAACAGAGGATCCCAGACAGAGAATGCCTGACTCAAGAGGATAAGAAGCCCCCGTCATTTCAAATAACAGTGTCATTTAAATAAACAAGCAGCAAGTCGCTGGGTGTGTGAGGTGGAAAGGGAGCAGCAGCAGCAACAACATGCTCTGTCAGCCAGCACTTTTCTGCCTGTGAGAAACCAGTTGTGCTTTTCCAAATGCAGCCAGAGCCTTAAGGTGTGAAGCATTTGTTTAATTCATTATTGGAAGTGGTGGGGGGTGGGGGGTGGAATCGCACACTCGTTGGTGCTGCAGCTTTTCTGGTGACATATTGGTCAATTCTATTTATAATCAAAGAGCAGTAATTGCCCTGAAGGCTGTTAGCAGCTGCATACTGTGCAGGATGAAATCTACCTGGCAGGCCTTTTTTTAATTCCTCATAAAAGATGGTAATTTTCTGTGTTCTCAGATGATATATAAGACTTGTTTTTCGTTTTGGGTTTCTTTTGTTTGTTTGTTTGTTTTTTGGTTTGTTTTGTTTCGTTTTAACAAGCTTGGGAAATTTTGTGTCATTCTGTAGAGCACTCCAAGATTATTATTAATTTTAAGCAAAACCAATTCCAGTTCGAGTATTATATGAAAATAGCAGAAGTTTATGAACTGTTTGTCCTGTAATGTTTGCTTTCTTTCCAACCATTTATAAGTAGATTGAGAGAAATGTGGCAAAGAACTAAAGTCACCCACTAAGATATTTCATAAGAAACTATAATGTAAAAGTGGAATAAAGGAGCAATTTTGGAAGTGATGTTTGTTAGTGAATTCTTTTTTCTTTTTTTTTTTTTTTTTAGAGGGATATGATGCAATATGTCATGTTGACCCTTTGGAGTCTATGGCATAGTGATCCAAATTTATTCCTGGAGGGACTATAGTGCAGTACATATGTTGCAGTTAGATTGAATTTATCTACACATTTATGCAGCTAAAAAGATGGTAGACTTTCAGTTTCTTTTTCCTTGTCTTTTGTGGCTTTAGGAAACAAGCAGTTGAGAACCCATACCATGCTGGGAAGTGGTGGACCTAGTTAGTAGGAAATCAAATTTCACTATTTTCAGATCCAAGCAGCTCAGTATATTTACACATTTTTTTTCTTTTTCTTTTTC